>VZTO01028017.1:0-13309 GCA_013400615.1 Syrrhaptes paradoxus | reverse complement strand
TCTGCTTAACCCAGGACAGTTTAGACCCTCTCTTTTACACTGGCAGGTGAAAACCACTCATCTATTAATCATGATAAAAGTGGGGAGCTTTGTAGGGATGGTGGGTTTAAAGTATTTGCCCTAAATTATTTGCCCTGATAATTAATATTTCTCTGCTGTTTGGAGCATATGCCAAGCAGACATTATCATTTAACCAAAGACTTAAGATTTGCAGTTTGTCTACAGGCCAGATATGTAAAAAAAACATGGAAATGGGTGAATGCTTCCAACTAAGAGTTGGAGATCTGGTAAGACACGGAGATGTTAGGGTAGTAGGTAATTGGTGTAATAGAACATTGTTTATTTTGGCTATGTTTCTTGTCTTGATGTTTTTCAAATATTTTATAGAATTTTATTAATATTTTAATGTCACTATTATCTCCAGAAGTAGTTTTTAAATACAGAACAGTGTAGGGTTTTCATGAATTTATTCATCATTTGGAACTGTCTTGATCTGTAGATTGTTCTCAAGCAGCTTTTTCTGACTACACAGGATACAGAATTTGAGCTCTGTTGGTTACTTTGATTGGCTTAAACTAGCGCTTGGAATCAGAATTTTGGTGCAGATACTTAAAATTGTTAAGTCCCAACTTTGATTTCCACAAACATTTCCTAACATTCAGGTTATTCCTGCCAATGGGTTTGCTTGCTGAACTCCTCATAGAAGCAACTGAAAATATTTGCTAGTTGTTACTACTGTAGTTATTTTGGAGATACTGCATTATTTCAGCTTATCATAGTCCTATTTTTACATGAATAATTAGAAAAATATAAACAGAGTCTACAGCCAGTCTAGTGTCTGAAGCACATTAAGAACCTTTGTGGCGGGTTAGCCCTTGGCTGGGGGCCAAACTACACACACCCGCTCACACAGTCCCTGCCCCCACCCAATGATAGGGGATAGAATTAAAGAGGTAAATAGCAAAGAGGACTTGTGGGTTGAGATAAGGACAATTTAATAACTAAACTACAATAATATTGGAAATAATACTATATACAAATATGCAATGTGATACACAGTNAAAGGAAGGGAATGAAAGGGGAGAGGATAACTGTCACCTTCCATTTGTTGGTGTGCCTAAAGGTTGTAGAGGTGAGTGCCTGGAGGCTGGACAGCTGGGGATTGAAGAAGAGACAGTCTTGGTTTTGCTGCTGCCCTTGGGGCACGTCTCATTGTGCATATCTGTGCCTCACTGGCCTGCCAAGACCTTTTTGCTTTATCTGCCTAACAGAAGTCTGCAGTGCAGGCACACCACTTGCTAGCGTGTCTTACGTGGTAGCTTGGTGGACCTAGAGAAAGGACTGAAGATGAAAATTTATACTTTCTTTTGGGGCCCTGTACATTAAGGGATACTTCCTGGCTCTAACTCATGTTTGCCTTATATACTCCTCTTGAACAGTTGTCTTCACTTCTCCGGTCATTTTTGAGATGTGACCCTGAAATACTGCTCTCCAGGGGTAGTGCATTTCTTTACCGCCTTATTCATGACTTTTTAGTTCCTTAGGACATATCTAAGTGGGGAATTACTTAACCCATGACAACCTTCTAGAAAAAGGAAAAATAAACAACACGTTTAGTTTCACTAAAGCACTGCTGTAGTTACATTGCAGTGAACAGCTCATTCCTGTTGAGCAGGGATTTCTAGAAAAAAATAATCTTATACATAAGGTGATTAAAACAAGTAAACTCAGCGTTGCGATTTTGTTGTTAAACAAAGATGTTATTCTCGCACTTATAAGATTTAGTAAGACATTAAGCATGTGTGCATGATGTCAAGATACTGGCTCTAGCATGTGTTCTTCCAGCCTTTATAGTTTGTGATGACATAATTAGGTACATACTGTGAAAGTAACTTAAAATGTTACTGTCTGTTCCGATGAATCAAATGCGTTTGGTCCAGGATATCTTACTGGAACATTTGCACAGTCTTTTGTCTGGAGGCTCGGGGAGTTCAGAAGTGAAACCCTCTTTCTTTTGTTCAGTGCGGTCACGTGTCTGCAGGTTTCCATACGTTTCCAGTGTCCAGAGATTCTGTCACTGCTAAGTGCCAAATAAAAACCTGAGATTCTTGGTTGGAATCATCCTCTGTATTTCCTGGCCCAATGAACAGCTGTCTGTACCTCGTTGCGGTTTGGAGACAGACTGGTGCTCCGCCTGGAACTGAAACTGCTGGCTTAGATACTGAGAGATACAGATCACTGAGCAGTACTTAGCTTGCTAAGCCCAAGCTCTCATTTTGTTTTTCTTGCTTGTCCTCTCTTAGGAATGGCTGTACAACTCTTGTGATTAGTTTACCATTCTCTTCCTGGCTCCTAGTTATTAAACATCCAGTGCCACCACAAAACAAAAAAAAAGGGGGACAAGTTGGGTTTTGTTTTGAAATCCAAGCGGAGTTTGTGTATGTATATTAAATCATGCTGAGAATATATATAAGAACAAGACAGCCTGCCCCCCAAAAGCTGTCTCTACAAGAGCTACATTTCTGGAAACTAACAGGTTTTAAGACAGAGTAGTTGAAACAGTAGTAATTTGCATCTGAAGTCCTTTATCGGTCTGGAATTATTCTAGCTGTATCAACTCCTTGGTTGCTATAAACCAATTCTTCTTACTCCTGCTCTGTGGTTGTGCTCAAAGTGAGCAAGACTAGTTGTAAGCGTTCTTTTTAAAAAATTTCAGACTTGGGACTCAGCGTGGTCTTTGACACTGCACTATTTGTAAAGGAGTAATTGTGGTTAGATTTTATTATGTAAGAGCTTGTGTTGGGAGGAGAACTGAAGTGAGGTATGTTTGTGTGGTGCTCCCTGGATCCCAGAATAACGAGTGGTTCAAGCTGCTTTTTCAAATACGTTGCCACTCAGCTGAGAATGGAAAAAAAAACTCTGGAACGTGCTCCAGGCTGACTTGGCCACAGTGTTTTGCTCTCTGTCTGAGGAACTCAGATGGCCTTGCGCATGTCCTCAGGGTGGAGACTTACAGCTTCTGCTGGGCTCTCCAAAAAGCTTCAGCGGGGTTGCATTTGTGGGTTTTTAAAAGCCGTGGTCATTGTACCAAAACAGCTGCGTCCTGCATGCAGAAGTTTCCATCCCATAGTCCTGAGCTGATCTTTGCAGAGCTCCGTGGATGAATCGCTTGCTGCCTGCGTGGGTAGGGGAGGGACTCTCAGTATGGAACTTGAGTCATCCAAGATGGGTGGTCGCCCTTGGAGGGTGGTCTTTTTCTAGGAGTTGTGGTGGGAAGCAATGAGTTGGTCTCCAGGGGCACATCACCTGCTGGAGGAACTGCCCCCTCTCTCTTGGGTGAGCTTAAAGCATATTTGATCGCCCACGTTAGGCACCTCTAATGCACCCTGTGTGCATCTCCCTCCCAGAGCTACTTTGGAAGTTGGCAGGATTCGGTGTAGGTGTCCAGACAAATGATCAGAGTCAACATTTGAATGTGGCTCTGCAACCTGGGGTAATATGAAGATGTACAAAGAAGAACATAATTGTGGGGGAAGTGAGAACAAGGGATGAGTAATATCATGTGGCTGCTCTGAGAGACAGACACACAGCCTGCCAGCGTGCTAGTGTTTAATTCTCTTTCAGTGAACAGTAACGCACCTGGTAGAAGGTAGAGGGGTGAATAACTGCTCCTGGAGGGGCACACCACAAACTCTGGCTGGCCCCCAGTCAGCCCTTCTTCATCCCCTGAAACCTGTTGTGCTGTACTCATCGCAGTTTCCTTGCTCCACTGACTCCAGTGCAGTTACTGGCAGAGGACCTAGTCTTGGATCCAGAGAGAGCTTCAGAGAGGTTTGTATCTGGATGCCTGTGGCTTGGGGTCATGTCTAATTATAAGTAATTACTCATCTTTCTGGTCCTCAGCTGCAATAGCAAACTGATTTAAACTAAATTACAGCAGAAAATAGTTTCTGAACTACTTCTTGTTTCTTTGCTACTTCCATAGGGGTCAGCACGTGCCTGAATGCTTGATGAGCATGTGGCTTTCTGCTTTCCTTGACTCCTGGCGGAGCAATAGAACACAGTTGGGGTTCATCTTTGTGTTCCTCAAGCCACAGAGGCAAGGAGAACAGATCAGAGAGGGACCCATGGGCCAGCATAACTAACTAGAGGATGAGAAGGGACATGTCCACATCCTTTGAGAATATCTGGCATGGAGTTCCCCCCTCCTGGCAGTTGCCAGTGTGACAGGGCTAAGCACCATATTCCTGAATGCGGACCTGTGCCTTAACAGCCTGGCTGAGCCCACGCTGGTTTGTTTTGGGAATCACTGTCCCATCTGCTTCGTGTTTACTTGTGCGTGGAATGATGTTTGCACAGGAAGGAAAGTTGTTGATGATGTTTTTAAATAGTGTGGCATCAAATTCTAGTTTTGTAAAAGACAGGTAGAGAGAAGACAAGGGGTAGCTGTGGCATCTTAGAAGCAATAACTTGCACGCAGCTGGTGTGTTTGTATTTGTGCCAGGAGCTATTCCCTGAGGTGCCTGCCTTGTCTGACTGGATGTCTAATAGAAATCCCTTAAGGCTGACCTCTGCTTTCAGCACAGAACCCTGCGGGATTACTGCTGGAGCTGAAATATTTCATGCATCCCAGTGTCCCGCTCACAGAGAAATTTGCTAAGCATGCTCTCACTATGGGAATGTTCCCAACTCTTTCAATTGTTAAAAAGATATATTGCTTCCCTCATCCTTAGATCATCCTTTGGCCCACACAGGACTGCTATTACTTGACTTTCTAAGTTTAGCAATGTTAGACGCCTCAAATTATGAATTTAGTGCCCAACAAAACTGCCACTCAGAAGGAGGAAAGAAAATATTTTTCTCTCCTTCATAATAGATCCTGTTGAACGTGTTTTAATTTGATGAAAAATGTTTTCTTAAACCATTAAGAAGAATGGAGAAGAACCAGGCAGCCTCACTAAGACATGTTGGCATGGAATAGGACATGAAGAGACAGGAGGGGAAAAAAAAAAAAAGTGGAGCGTTGCTACTACTGGGCTGAGAAACAGTACCACTTAACACCGAGAAACTAACTGGATCTTGACCAAGGACACCAAAGATTGGCAGTGTCTTAGGTCTTAATACAGAGCTGGTGCTTTAATGATGGCTGACTGAAACCCGAGCGCTGATGTAGAGATGATATACAAACATGATATGTGAACAGGACCTTTATGGGTCTACTTTTAATTTCAAAATAATATAGTTTTAAATGTAAAGCTAAGTATTAAATACACAGTAGGACCTAGACATTTAAGCTACCATCTTCTCCTTTGTAGCTGGAAGATGCTGTGACAAGCAAGAGCTTTTAAGCTGTGTGTATGTAAACAAACTTTGTGTCTTTCTGGGGTGGAATGACGTTACTTCGTGGCTCTTGCTTTGATTTATGCATTTACAGCGCAATAACCTCTAGAACTACAATAAATGTGGATGTTGTGTTCTGGTTTGGTCCTCACCTCTGCTGTGTCTGCTAGGCTCTGGGAATGCCCTGGAAACCTTCTGCCATGCAAAATGTAGTAGGACAAACATGATAAATCCCTTTTTCTGAGCATGTTTGGTTTTGGATTTTTTTTCCCTCTAATTACCTCTTAGCTCTTTCAACAATAGAGTTGGAAGCCTTTCCTTGCCTTTGGACCTGCATTTAGTAGGGAAGCAATTTAAACCATCCAAGCATGAGACGCAACGTAATCAGCATCCGCTCTCTCCCACTTCGTCACCCGCAATGTATCTGCGGTAGCCCAAGGGGCTGTGTTCACACAGCCATGCTGCAGGAGGAAAAGACCACTTCTCTTCTGAGTGGTTGTCCATGTGCATCTCACACGTTCTTGTCCCGATGGCAGTGTTCCAGTGGGACTTCCAGCTACCCTCTTCCCACCTAGCTCCTGGGAATTTATTTGGCCTCTTTACCTAGTGTTTCCAGTCATGGAGTTGAGTCTTCAATAACAGTGTTTCAGTTCGCTGTGTGGTCTGGAATTTTCTCCTACTTTTCCCACATGTGCTTACTAGGGCTTTACATTTAACATGAAAATAATACATGACTTCTCCAGTGCCTTCCATCTTTGAGAGTCCAAGAATGTTAGGAAAGAACACGGGAGCACGCTAAGCATGTGAAGTGCTAGTAGAGCTATTAAATAGTTCTATAGTGCTGTGCTATGGTTAAATAACTATTTTACAGATGATCCCTCAAAAGATTCCCGTTGTGAATGTAGGAGTTTAGGAGGTGCTCTGAGATGGTGGAGTTACAAGTGGCTCTGCGATGTTTCTCTGCAGACGTGCAAATGGTTAATTCCTAATTGCCGGTAGATGGCTCCCAAGAGCATTGTCTATAGGATATTTCTCCGATGCAGACGAAGCAGTTTTGGCAGAATGATAACCTCCAGTGCTCCGTGACGTTCGCGCAACATCAGGACGTCTCTCACCAGGCATTGTCCTCGTGGCGTAGTCCTGTGGCCACGAGGTGATACAAATGCCGTATGCTGTCTGGTAAGAAGTCTCATCTCCCAGTTACATGGTGATGGTGGTATGGAGGAGTCGCGCTCGTGCACGCGGGTGAGGCAATAAGTAGAGATCCAGCTGTTGGATGGAATGACTCAGATGGTTATAGATGGCTGAGTGGGGGTGATAAGAGTGGGTGCAAAGCCCCAGAGTGTTTCAGTGCTGGCACGCAGAACCCGGCTGCTTGTTACATTTGTTCAATGACTCCAAGCACAGGTTACACAGAATCACAGAATCACAGGTTCCCTGATTTCTCTTTCAGAAGTGGAGATGATAATTGTTATAACGGCCTCTTTTTTATATATATAATTACCTCCAAATGGATTTATTTTTTTCTTTTTTCCTAGAGATTCTAATTAAGTTTACATTAATTATAAGTGTGCACATCCTTTTACCAGCAGAAGAGCCTGCTGGGAATTTCTGCTGTGTTGTGGCTCTGAAGGCCTGGTTTTGGTCCTTTTGCTGAGGCCTGTACTCCTTGGGGCTACTATTCTGTTTGACTCCCTCATTAAATATCCTGAGAACTCCTTCCTTCTCCAGGATTTACAATCCTTTGTAAGATTTGTGTTTTTGAAAGCAAACGCCGTTCCCTGGGAAAGCTGAGGAGATACTCTCTTTTGGCATTAGGGGATTTCTCCATCAACTGAAGTCAATCAGGAATACTGGCAGAAGAGGTTTTATTTGTGCATGGGAAATCTGCTATTAAGAGAGCAGAGACAGGCTGACATTCATGAACTGGAAAGCAGTTTTCTCAAGGATGGCTCTCTTTCAATCTGGCTTCTATGTCCGAAACTGCAAGAGATGCTAGCTCAGGGTTTAGGACTGCTTGGTTAGAATTAACAGAGGGGAAGAAGTTGAGGCTGAAGCACAGACAGTTCATGGCAAGAGTGCTGTAGCTGCTGGGTCTGTAGAGGAGGATTTTTTTATTTGTTCTGAAAATGACAGGCAGATCATGGAGAAACTGTTTGGGGCCGTTTATTTCTGGGACTGTGCAGTGTGTGGAACAGCAGGGTCCTTCTCTTTTCTTAAGGTTTCTAAACACTCTGATAAGATGATGCAAATCAGAAAATAGTATGGAAAAAAAAGAGGACCCAGAAATGAGCTGTTCTTGGAGGAGAGTCCCAGGCCCTTATTACTGCAGTTCTCCCTCCGAAGATGTCACGGCTGTGCTGACATGTCCATATTGCTGCTTTTTCTTCCTCTTGCATCATCCTCATGGCTGATGATGGGTTGCCAGCAAGAAGGATCATGAAGCCATGCGACACTGCACACACATATAGTGTTGTGTCATTAGACGCACACATCTCTCTGGGACTTAAGCAATGCTGTATTAGGTGAGCAAAAATCTGTAATGCGTTGGTGATGTATAGGTGTGTATGCACAGTGGCACTTTAAAATTACGGATGCAACACATGCGAACAAAGATCACTGTCCTGTTTTATGGAAGCTGTCAGATTAGAAACTCGGATGCTTATCTGGCCTTCTAAGTGAGGAATTTCTCCACTCTAGATGTGTACCTGAGGCGGGTGTGTTTCCATCTTCTTGTTCTTGTATGTGCATTTGTACGTACGTATATCTTGGGTGTTTAAGAACAGGGTGCAGGCAGTGTGGAGAGGCATTAATTCCTGTTTCAATGCAAGTAGCTGGATGAATAAAAGGTTTTGCTTACCTTTGTTCAGTGGTAAGTAATGGCTGGAAACCTCTGACAGGTTTATGTAATGGTTTAAGGAGTTTGAGTGTAATGCATTAGCCTTCACTAGAAGTTTGGCTCCTGCTGACTTACAGGACTGCAGTCCAACATAGATTTTAGGTACATTATTTATGAACTAAACCAGCCACCTGAGGGCCGTTATCTTATGTGCAGTGTCTTTTTACATAATAGCATTTTAAGCACAATATGAGCAGTGAAACCAAAGATAGGAGTTAAAGAGAAATAATAATAATAAGTGCTAGGTAAACCAGCACCTAGGTAGTCTTCCTCAGAGAGGTTTACTTGCTTTTCAGGATGTCTGAATAGCCTCCTGGTGGGTGTAGCACTTCCCTTTGGCAAGTAGTCTCCCAAGACTTCCTGTCAGCATCTGTCCCTGCCAAGTGTTGTGGGGTAGAGACCATGAATGCTGCTGTTCTGGGATTCACAGGAAGGCTGAGAAGTTCCCTGTAGGCCCAGCAATTCAACCCTCTTACTAATTTGATGCATCTTCTTTCAGCAAGTATAGGTTAAGGGAACTTGCTGGATTGCTCTGGGTGCTTTGCAGTTGACTTCATTGTTTCATTCTTAAGTTTGATGATGGCACTGCCTGTCCCAATGGAGTCCTGTTCCTCAAAGTGTGTTGAAGTGGTGGGGGCATGGGCGAAGTTCTTCCTGTAACCCTCAGGTACTTCCACTGGAGCGTGGTTCTGTGCCAGAACACCTGCCTGTTTGGTGGCAGTGTTACACATTAGTTGAGAACGTTTTACCATAGTTGGCCAAAATGGTTTGGAAGAAAACAGGTAAGTAGAGTAAGTTGGAGAGTTTTCTGGTTTTGTGTTTGGTTGGGGTTGTTTGTGTGTTTGGTTGGTTTTTTTTTCTATTTTCTTTTTCAGAGGGGTCGGGTTTGATTCCTCCCCCCCCAGCATAGAAATACAGCATTGATACCTCTGCTCATTTAAATAAATAACCTTACCACACGTTATACTCACTCGATATCAAATTATTAATTGAACATCTCTTCTGAAAAATTTGATCTCCAGTGGCAGGGTTTTACAGTAATAAATAACTTCTGTGGCTGTCTTGGAGACAGCTGCATAAATAAGTTGCTTTAGTTTATGGTCATTATGGGTCATTGGTTTAGTAAGCATAGTGTATGCACCCGTGTTTTGTTCGGCTCTTTTGTCTTTGGTGCAAACTACTTTTTAAATTCTTCTTTACAGATATGAAGACAGCACATAATAAATGAATATTTCAATTATACATCTGCCATGAAGACAAGCTGTAAACCTTACTTCCTTTCTGACTTAACGTATCCGAAACGCAACTCTAAACAAAAATAGGCCAGTGCTAGTTCTTTGCAAAACTGTTTTGGTGAATAGCTCGGGCTACAATCATAAAACCATCAGGCTTGATGTACTACTCTTTGTAATATAAATCATCCAGTTGCTATAGTGAAAAGGTTATGGTTGATGGCTAGCTCTTGCTGATCACTGAATTCATAACTTATAGCCAAGTCCACCTTACAAGTTGAGATCTAAGACTATAAGAATACAGTTCAGTCTTATATTCCTTGCTAAAGATATGAATTTGATGCAGTAATGAGAGATCAAGCCTATAAAGTACAAGTCAGTACTAATGTTGCCCAGGTGAGGACTTTGGACCCAGTGGTGGTGTTCTCTGCTAAGCTAAAGATTAAAAGCCTAATTTCTAAATCTTTTTATTTGATTGAACTGCTTTGATTAAACCATTTGTTCAAACTCTTGCATAGGAATAGCCATGTATGTAAAAATGAAACTCCTGCCCTAATGCGGGTCTCAAAAGGATAATTCCTGTTGTCTTGTGGTTCTGCAAGTCTGGGATTTGTTGCCAGAGGAAATTCTTTCATGGGAAGGCACCACTCAGTGCAGGGCTGGGCCAAGGATAGATCTGGAAAGCAGGCGGTGAGCTGGAATAAGTTCCCTTTCAAGGGGGATGCGGGGATTTCTGGGAATGACCCTGACTGGGGAAGAGTAACCTGCCGGTCTAAGCACATGTGCACAACTCCCAGAGGAGAGGGTAGCAGTGACAGAAGACCTTGTTAGAGGAAAATCAGCATAAGCCTTCTCCACGCAGCACTGTTGCAAGTTATCAGTGGCATATTAATGAATAAGCGCTCTGAACTTGGTTACAGTCATTATTTTTATAGAGCTGTTATTTTCCAGCACTTGTGTTTGGATGGGTATCCCCATTAGGTGGAGAGAGGAACCAAAGAGTATAGAAAAAGTAGCTTACAAAACTCACAGTTCTGATGCTATAGTTTTTGTAATTTGTGCAATTATCTCTGAAGATTACTGGGAGAGGGCTGAAGTATGGCTGATAAACATTTTGTGGGCCTGTGTTGTTTTAGCAGAAATGATCTCTGTAACGCAGGAATAAACAGATAACATGATCATAAGTACCCTGACTGACCGCAGAATGGAAGAATATTCCTAAACCTGATTCTCATTCATTAATACCAAGTCACTAAGCAGCACAAATATGATCTGGATCAAGTGTCAAATTAAGCAGAACATGGTGTGGAGTTTATAGTGGGTTTGTGCTGGTTGCGGGAGGACAGGTAATACCTAATCCAGCATAGAGTATGCTAGAAATATTACTTCTTTTTTTTCTTTTTTTTTTTTTCTCTCCTTTTTGAGCACATTTGCATGTCAGTTTGCCGTGGCTCAGTACTTTGCTGATGGGTTTGATCCAGCACAGATTGCCTTCAAACCAACTTTTCTGCTCTATGGAAGAGTGGTCTTGGTCAGAAGCTCTAAGTAAGTCTTGTTAGTCATAGAAATTAAACTTGTGGGAAGACCTCTATTCTCTTCAGTGTTCAAAGGGGTTTTCCATTTCTCTCGCCAGTTGTGGAAGTGCAGGAAGTCAGGGTTTGTTTTGTGAGCAGGGTTGTACCGCTTGTGTGCTTTAAACTGGGTTTCTTGCAGTCAGCTATGGCTTGCTCTTCTCCTTGCAGAAGGGTATTGGGAAAGCGTTGCCTGTGATGGTACCAGCCTGTGGTCTTGCAGGAACACCTAAGTGCTTGCAGGAGCAACATGTACTGTTTGGTAGTCCCTCCCTCAGACATGTTTTTTACACTGAGAGTACGTGGCTAAACTTAATAAATTAAATTAAATGTCAGGCTTGCAGACTTGGAATTGGAGATCAGGGAATGCTGGAAAAAAGCTAAATGATTTTACAATTATTTGGCGTCGTCAGGTGCTCTTGAGCTTCTGTGTGAACATAAAACTGAAAGTCCTTGCTCTGTACTGGTGGCCTTGTCCTCACCTTGCTTTATTTTTGGGTTAAAATAAAAGCACTTTTTTTGCCAAGTTTTTACCTGAGGGATAGCTTCCCCCTCCTAATCTCTGCAAGGTTGAAGTTACTGCTTTTGGCTGTGATGGTGAACTATACATCTAATGTTAGAAGGTNACTGTGTAATACGAAAATTTTGGAAAGAATTTTAAGAATTTTGGAAAACAATGCCCTCAAATGTAACTTGAAAGCTCTGGTAGCTCCTTGGTTATCCTCTCATGACTCCTATCCTTCCCTTTCCATCATACTCCTTTTTTTTTTTTTTTTTTTTTTTTTTAAGCTTGATTTCCTTAGCTTCTCAGTGTTTTCAGCAGTTTTAAAGAAGTCTGACAGAAGTTCTAAGGACAATTATTTCAGTACAGAGCTTACAACACTGCGTGACTGATGGATGTAAATAGAGGAGATATATTGTTGATGCCTGCATGGACATAAAGGCAGCAACGTAAATGAATTACTGGACAGTGGAGATCAGCAGAGGAGAGTGATGTTATGAACGTCCTGAATGTGGAGAAAAACCTGTGCCTTGAGCTTGAACAGTATTAGATATAGAGAGTCAAGCTGTGGAATCCTGATTGATAGGAAGCAAACCAATTTTTGTTAGTTTTGCTTCTCCAGGAACTTCCTTGCTGCCAGGAGTTAGGAGTAAAAATACGTCAAGAGATCCCATAACCATCTATTCAGCAAATTAATGTTTGTATGTCTGCATTGCTCTGGAAGAATTAGCATTGTATTTAAAATACATTTATATTTTTAGCTCATGTTTGCTGATGAAGTCTCTTATGCTTGTCCTAAAAAAAAGCTATAAAGCTCCTATGTGAAAGTGCAATATATATTACTTTCCAGAATAATTGCACACTAAAGTCAGTTTAGCTAAAAAAGCAGACAACTCTAATAAACTCAATAAAAATAGTTTATTTTTTCCTCTGGAAAAGGAGTATAATGAAAAAAATCTGAATTGGTTTTAATCTGCTCAGTACAGTTCCATATAGAGCAGAGAGATGCGTCCAGCATTTGGTAGTAGGTTTCCATGAGCCAGCTGCTGTGGGTTGCTTCTTCCCTTCCCAGGGAAAAGTCATCTGCAACACTTCAAATAAAACCAAGTGTCATATTGAAGCAGTAGATCCAAAGAGCTATGCTTCTAAATAAACATCAGATACTGAGACCAGGGATAACATATAAGAAGATGGATTGTTCTCCCATCTTCCTTTCAATGCTGTAACTGAAATTACACAGTTACCTGCTGCTAATTTGGGCAACATGGAGTTTAATTGCTTCTTGCTGCCTGACCAAGAGGTGTGGAAAGCTGCATTTTACTGCCTTTTAAGACTTACTAGGAATCCAGTGAGGGTTCTCATAGTTTTTCACTTTATAACCAAAAAGTAAAAATTTGATCCAGAAGCAGAAATCGGACAGTGTGCAAGTCTACCTCCAAGTGAGCTCCCCAGCCTTTCCTTTCACCTCCTTAAATTCCTTTCATATTAAAGTGTGTGCCTTCTTTGCACACACAATGCCATCCAATTTTCATCTTGTTGGGTGCTGACGCTGCATTCCTGTCTGTCTGCTGAGTTATTGTCTGGATTAATATTCATTAATTACGTTGGTTCAATGAGGCTGTGCTTGGTAAACAGCTTCTTGAGGACATGACACGTTTTCCTGTGAGTGGTGTTTAACGTCCAGGAGGTTAAAGTGTAAGATGATGGGTGTAATCCAAATCCAACAAATGCTAACCTTTCTTAGGGTGTTTTAGAGGAGAGGGGG
>VZTO01028016.1:0-20983 GCA_013400615.1 Syrrhaptes paradoxus | reverse complement strand
CTCCTCATCTGCAACATTACTAAATTCTTCAGACAGAGGTACAGTTTCAAAGAAGAAAAAAAAAAAAGCAAGAAAGAATGTTCTATATTGATGTATTACTTTGCACATAAAACAAGCTTCTGAAGTCATTTTCTGTACTTCATCTAAGTGGGAGTGAAAAGATTTCAAATGTGAAAATTAAATGTTTGAACATTTTTTCCTGTGAGAAGAAATATATATTGGTTTTTGAAGCAAGAGAACTTATCTAAACAGTCTCACTTTAGCAAATGATAAAAGCAGTGCTTCTGTCAGGTTTTTAGTAAATGAGGTACAACTACTGAAAGAATACATCGCTCCACAGTGCATGCAATCATGTGTGACTTTTAATTTGCAATGGGCCATTTTGTCATTATTTTGCTTTCCTTTCTTCTTTGGTAGTAGTTCTTGAAGATCTAAGAACATGTTGCATGATGCTTTCAAGCAGTTTTTTTATTACCATTTCTGATTAATTTTATTGAAGAGGTATGGATGCTTTTCATATGGTCTGTTTATTGACTTTTTGTGTCCAGTTATTTTTCAAAGATTGTTTTATTGCAGTGTATGTTTTTGATGTTTGCAACTCTGCACAAATGATAAACAATCAAGCTTTTGAAAATTAACATAGCTGAATTGCTGCCTCTGTTCTGAGGATTTGTGAGATTGAAGCATTGAACTTTAAGGAGTTTTATAGAAGGAGGTCTCTTGTATAAATTGTGCAAAGAGTTTACAGAGAAGTACTTGGTAGGGATTTTTTTGTTTTCTACTGAGAATTAGAAGTTCTGTCCCATTTTGGTCTACATAAATACATGTTCTCAGAAACAATTTTTAGAATGGAATTTTGGTTGTGTTGTAAAACTCATTGGTGGATGTCATTAGTGTGTCATTAAGTGCCATGTTTTATATGCATGCTTGTACGTGTGTATCTGGTTGATCTGATGAGCCATATTAACCCTAGTGGGCTAACCTAGTTGTAGAGTCTGAAAACTTGTAAAAAATACTGCATTATGTTAGGAAATAATTTATTCAAAAACTCCAATATTTTTTTTCCTTTAAACGTTGAAATCCAGTGAATTTTAATTTTATGAGCGTTTTAGGTGTATATGTATTTTTTTTCCCAGGTGGTTGCTGTTCTTTGCTAGGGGATGCTTGTTTGAGGAAGCATCTTGTGGGGACCAGAGGACAGCAGCAGGCATTAAATATGAAGGGTAGTCTCTTACGGACTGTAACCAGTTGTGTGATAGTTGCTGCCGCCCATTTCAAATTCAGGAGAAGTTAGACTGAATAGTAGGCAGTCTAGCAGTGGGGAAAGGGAAGGAATACAGAAGCGATAGCCGTATATCAATTTAAATGTTGAGGGCGGCATTCTTTGCTTGGCATTTTCATTGAAACAGTACAGAACTCTTCAGAAGTCTCTCATGTCTTTTGCAGACTTGAAGACAGAAAGCAAATCCTAACACTGAAAGTGCCCTCTTCCTTATGGAAAGTCACATACCTAAATCTAGTTGAGGATGGATCTGGAGAAGTGCCACTAGTCTCTCCAGTAGCCTCAATATCTTTAAGGTCAAATGCTTAGAGGAAGGCTCTAACTGTGTACTCCACATTTCACCTTCCAAAGGGCACCCAATCACACTTTGTCTGCAATGCATACTCCTACCTGCAAAACAAGCTGGAGACTAGGATGACAAGCTTACCTTAAGTGGCTTATAGCTGTCATCAAGAACACATCTTCTGTTAAGCAGCACCTTATTATCATTTGAAAGGCAGGATTTTTTTTTTTTGGTCCAGCAAAAGATAAAAGTTTTAACTAATTGCCTGAAATACTGCTTAATTCCTTTTCAAGTATAGTATCATAGTATCGCTATACAGCTCTTTATCACAGTTTTACAATCGGGCAGCTAGAACATGCTTCTCATTATGCTTTTATGTTAGTGCTACAGGTCTGAATAGTTACCAAAACATGAACATACATATTACAGTGGAGAAAGCTGCTTCTGACCAATAAATTTTGGTAATTGTGCTCTTGAAGGAAGGCTTAGCAAGTGGATAATACTTTAGATGAGTTATGAATTACACACTTTCTTAGTTTTGAAATGCAAAACTTGCACCATAGTAGTGTTCCCCCTCCTTTCTGCAGTGCTTTCTCTTTCAAACAGGTGATGGTCTTGATCACTGCATCACCTTTGTGTGCCACCTTTAGAGAAGAAATTCAGGGACTCCAGTATAGTTTTGTGTTGAATCTAAGCATAGAGTAGTTTTTCCCCATTAACTCTTTACCATGTTTATGGCTTTGTATGAGCAAACACCACTGTTATTGAGAGTGTCCTTTGTGGTGCTCATCAAGAGACCTGTTAAATCCCAGCCTCCCATCTGTTCCTAGAAGTAATCAGATGCTGCTGCTAAGACAACTTTCCAGTGTTGAGTTTGTATATCCTGAAGACAGTTACAGGTTATTGTAATCAACTCCCTGTTGCCAGCTCCCTGGGACTTTGCATTTTTCAGTTACAAGTTAGTCTGTAAAGATCTTCTTTAATCTTTTTAAACTAATCTGCTGGNGTCAATCTTATCTTGGGATGCTCTTTGTTTTGTATTCAGTTTGCTTCAGTGTGAATTGCACACCAGAATTATGTTGTTCAATGTATTTAGGTGTTAGTACTCTTGTACCTAGAACTCAAAGTGGGCAAAAGTTTATTTGGCTGTTCTAGTTTAATGGTGATGCTAATGAGTGCTAGAATATGTATCGAAAGTGTCCAAATATGATGCTTTCAGAGAAGGGTGCATTTGGAAAATTCAGTATGTGATGACCTTGATCCACAAAGCCAAGGTGTATTTAAATGAACTCTGATCTGTGTCTGTTTTAGAGACTTAGGGAGACTTCACTCCAAGATCCTGGCTAAAACTATTTTGACACTTCTGAATCAGGGCCCTTGCTTGTATGGAGAGGAGTATTTTTTTTTGGTGTCTCTTAGCTCACTGTTGGTGCATGTCAGCTAGCTCACTTCCAAGCAGTGCCTCAGTGCTGTTAGTTGGATGTTGTGGGCACACAATTGCTTCCAGTAAGTGATGTGCATATAAGCTTCCCTGTGTTAGGGGCAAAGAGAAAAAAAAGAATTAAACAATGCTCACCTTTAGGGCAAGTGACATGGGATAGGTGAGACATGGCAAGGTGTGCGGCTGGCCCCCAGGGCCATATTACATTGTGATATTTACTTCTCAGCTGTTTGCAGCTGTACAGATGAATGCCAAGAAACTGATAGTATATATAGTACTGATTTATTGGCCTAAAATTTCAGGGATTGCTTTCTGAAGTTGTATGATGGTTGTGTTAAGCTAGGGTACAAGAGTTTCTCTAGACTCATCCATATTTGTGCCTGTGAGCCTCACCTAGTAAAGCTTCAAACCACCAAAAAAGACTGTTGGCTTACAATAGTAGTTTTAAACAATAACCATATTGAGCATGGTGCCTGGAGAAGAAAAGCAGCAAAGATTTTCACCATTATTGCATCCAGTTTGATGGTAGTTCTGTGGTTTTTCCTCATTGTTAAACTACAAGCTTAATGGTAATGTGTGGGCTGTAATGGAGGTCTCTGTAGGGTATTTTGTGTGTCTGTATAATCTCTACTGTCACAGAATGGAACCATTAATCACAAAGAGCTCTGGCAGTAGTACATGGTGTAAGGACACTTACCCAGAGAGCCTGCTGTGTTTGAGAGTCCTATATTTCTATAGTAATGCCCCTTATTGAGTTAGCAGAATTTAGTGGAGCAATTTGAGAAGTGAAAAACAGCACTAACAGTGTATTAGGCAGTTATGTTTTCATAGGATGAGATTGAGATCAGCCCCTCTTTTCATGGGGCTCTGTGGAATAGATTAAAGACAGATTCAGAGTTTATGGCTATTAGAAGTGATGGATCTCTAAGAAATGCAAATTAATCTCATGTGGATTACAGCCAGTCACTTAAATTAATGTTTTAGAGACTGAACCTCATAAATTCAAACTGCAGTTTTGTTGCCATAAACACCAAACTAAGGCCAATGAATGCTGAGATGTTAGAAGACCTGATTTCACTTGCAATATCAAGATTATTGCTATGGTCTAAGCTTATTATAATGAACTGCTATGGGAACTAGTTTAACGTTATGTTTTGTGATGCTCATTACAATGCAATTTGTTGCATCAGACTATGAAATAAACACCTAGTTCAATTAAAATAATTTATAGGGCTCTTTTGGTTACCACTTCACCATGATCAATGTTTAAATGGTATTTTTTAAAAAGTCAAGAAGTTTCAGAAGGCAAAAGGAATATATTGACAAGTTAAGTTTGCATTAAGCAATATTGGGAAAAGCAATTGGATCCAGATCAACATGCACTGTGTTTTCAAAACAGACTAACAGACCAAAAAGTTGGCTATTGTTTCTGTTCTAAGTAGAAAATAATAATTAGGAGGATTTTTTTTGACAGAGAATTAATGATCAAATGTACTTAACTGTATTCTTCAGCTTCATGTATTATTGAGACAACTGTAGCTGCTGAGCTTGGTATTTGTGGTTGAGGTGTATTGTATCCTTTTGAGATGCTCTGATACAACCTCTTTCTTTGATAGAATGCTCTGTACAGTAGTAAACAACCTTTGTTTTTTCTAGCTAGGCTGGCAGGCTTTGGAAGGTGTTTTAGTAATTGATCTTTTTTGTAACTAGAATACTATATACCTTATGTGTAGAAAGAGTTTGGGACACAAACATCTCTGTCAAAGGCTATATGTAGGAGTGGCAACTGCTCTTCTAGTACAAATGTTATCCTCTCATTCATAATAGGGAATGTCACATGTGGAAAGTATCAGTATTAATTTGATAGCAATTGGCCATAATGCCACAGGCAGTAACGCAAATTAAATGTTCAGATATATGTGTTCCTATAGGAATTCCTCTGCTAAAATGGAGTAAGAATAAAATGCGAAACACTGAACAATTATATGCTTTTGATCTCTGAAGAACAGTTTCAGGGTTGTCATGGCATGCGGTAGTGAGAATACTAATATTTCTGCAATGTGTAGTTATTTGTGAGGTGTGTGATCTAACATCTTGCTTGTATGATGCATGTTCAGCTCGTCGTCTACAGCTCAGTCCATGGGAGAGCAGTATTGTTAGCCGGCTCCTGACGCCCACTCACTCATTCCTGGCTCGAAGTAAAAGTACAGCTGCATTGTCTGGAGATGCAGGTAAACCTATAAGAACCAGAGGCTTCATGTCTCAGACACTTATTTTTCTAGATTGGCTGTGGGATGTTGTGAAGTTGTTGATCTAATGGTGAGTGTGTAGTAGCATCCCAGATGAGCTTGAATGTCCATGATTATATTGCATGACAGCATGGAAGCTTTTGTTTGGTGGCAATGCCTCCTTCTGTTTCTCCCACCTTCTTCTACTTTCTTTTGCCTCTTCCTCAATGCAATAAATTAATACAACACATGCAGGGTAACAATGTCACACTCTCCATGGCTGTTTAAGGAAATGAGCACAGTGTTGTAAAGAGCTGATTCAGCAAATGTACTATTAAGGGTGTGAGTTGCTTGCTGCAAAGAATACTTTCGCTTTCTGCCAGGGCACTTCCCACATGGAAAAAGTTAAGACTTGTAGATAGGCAGGCCCTGGTTGCAGTGGATTTAATACATGGGAACTTAAATGTGCAATATAGTGAGGTTATAACAACCATAAAATTCTCTATCAAACACACAACAGCTCTCTAATGTACTTACTCAGGGGAAAATTAACATGCAGAAATGTGAAAATATTGCTAGGTAGTGACTTAAAACCCAGGCAAAACTGCATTCCAAAGACAACTAGGGCATACTTGCTATCATTTTAGGCAGGTGTCAGCTGTCTTTTCTTTTATCATAGGATGTTTTATGACCATGCACTCAGAACTTTACCATTACAGTAGTCTATTACTGCACACGCTCAATGTTTATGTCTAGGCAGGTCTTTTCTGTGCAATATGGACAGGATTTTTATTCCAATTAAAGGATGTAGAAGGTAAGAAGGAATAAAGATCTGCTAAGATTACTTTTAAAGAAGCTTTCACTTAAGAACTCTTGTAACTAATTAGGCTGCAGTATATTTCCACATGTGCAGCACTGTTGGAGCAAAACTGTGGATGGTATTCTGCAAACAGTGGAATTAACAAGTACAGAATTCCTTTTTACTCTTCACAAACAACAGCTTGTAAAATTAATACTTAATCTCATCTACCAGGCAGGATATTGGAAATTCATCTCTTCATCAGGGAGCAGTTGAGAAAGCAGTGCCTTAATTTTGTAAATCATTACTTTACTGGAGCAAGCATGAAGATTTTTTTTTGTGACCGCTATTGTTTATACTGCATAATAAGCTCTAAACTGAGTGGAATATTGAGAAAGATTGTAAATAGCAGCAATGACTGATTTGTCAGTCATCAGTCTGAGGTAATGCCCTGAAATGCATTCCTTATGCCAACTGGAACTGTACCACCCAGAAGAATAATCCATCTCCTCATTGTTTTCCAGGCATTATTCTCTAAGAGCAATAACTGCAATCCCTTCATGCAGGACACTTCCTGGAGATTAATGATCAGGTGGTGGTAATGGCTCACAGCTGTGCTCTGAGCACTCAGCTCATCCCAGCCTGTCATTATTCCCTAGAAAATTATCCTGCTCTTTGTCTGTAAAGATAAATTACAATACAAAAAGTCAAAATCAAATTCAATACGGATTAATGTCCTTAAATTTTGAGTTATTAGGGATATCCAGCATAAGAGTATGTCTGGATCTTTTTTAAATAACCCTCCAAAACGTTTTTAAAATAATTCTCCAGAAGGTCCTCTGAGTAGATGTAATGTTTTTGGTACAGGATTCACTAGGAGTGCTTCCTGAATCATTGTTTGGCAATATCACAAATGAAAATGAACTGCTTTGTCTTTTAATACTTATGATGTCATCCTTGGTGGTAACTTCAGATAATCGGTGTGCAGCAAGACAATTGATTCACAAGAGGGTGGGAACCACATAAATTGTAAGCAGTTTAAAACATACGTTGTGCCCCTACTTCCTATCTGATTTAGGTACACTCAACCAAAAAAAAAAAACATAAACAAAAAACCCACCTATTTCCTTGTTTCTTGATTTTTTTCTTTTTTTTTTTTTAATCGGTCATATTATAATACCTCATTAAACAGAGATCCCTACAAATGGTAAGGCAAGCATGAGTGCCATTGCTGTAACACTTACATGAGACTCTTTATTCATAACGTTAATCTCAGTGAATGAGAATTTGTTAAGTCTATGAGCTCTTCCTGTAGCAGCAGCTGTACTGGAAGAATTAACTGTATGTGGAACTGTGTTCTTTCAAGTGTCCTCAGAGAGGGATCTACAGGCAAGAAATGTTGGTGGTTTTTTACCAAGGAAACCAAAGATTTAATTCTCTTTTACTTTAAAAAAAAAAAGGGGGGGTAGAGAAGATACCGTATAGGAGCTCTACTTTTCCTACAAGTAACATTCTGAATAATAATTATGCTAAGACTATTAAATGACTAGGAATGACAATCAGGAGCAGACAAAATCTGTGGGAATAACATCATTTTCCCTAGTCTTCTCCTTCAGTTGTGCCAAGAGAAAGTCCAAGAATACTTCGCTGCAGGAAGTTTTGCAGTGTTACAATTCTCTTGGAATATGTAATCAGAACACTGTATATCTGATAACCTGCCATTGTCAGGAGACCTTTTGGTAATAGTTTTTGTCCTTGTGCAAACTAATGGAAACTGCCATCTAGGTTATTTAAACAAATACTGATTTCCAAGTTGGTTAGTTGTTGTTAGCCTCCTTTTTGTAATGTGTAAAATAGTTTGCTGTCAAGAATGTGTTTGAGTCAGATGTTATTCTAGCATTATCAAGAAATATTAAAAGTTCTTAAATTGATGGACTTTTAAATATTCCTAAAAGAAGGATTTCTAAAACCACATTTGCTAGAAATTGTAGACCACAATTTCATTGATTTACTAGGTGAAACTGTTTTGTAGTGTTAACGTGTTTTTATCTTTCTGTGTATGTCTGCTTTTTTTTTCCTTCACTTCCAAGACCAATTAATAGGCATTCTGATTTTAGTTTGTTTTCTCTTCCAAATGTAATGCACATACTAAGCTAGTTAGTCAGACCTGTTGTTGTGTCTGCTGCTTTTTCAGAACTACCAATTGTATTAAAACTTAGCTGAAAAACATTGTTGCTTTCTACTACCCAGTTATGCTGGCATACTTCTTTATTTAAAATAAATTATTAGTTTACAAATTGAAAAGTACATGATTGCCTATTGAAAATATATAATTTCTGTGTGTGGACAAGCTAATGTATCAAATAATGGTTCTGTCTTGAGAATTAGTCATTCCTCTATATATTAATACTGTCTTTCTTTTCTGTCTTTCTCGGATGTTTCTGTTCCTGCTGGCTTTCCTCTGTCAATTCTCCAATGCTGCTCTCTAATTAAAATCAATAAATAACAAAACCAACCAACACCACAGTTATCCCCATTTGTCCCCGTTCAGCATCTTGCAGCCCCATCAGTCCTCTGTCCTACAAGGCCGTCAACTGTAGGAATCCAGGAGACCGAGCAAAGCTTTATGCCTCTACTGATGCTGTTGGACGTAGGAGAACAACACATCTTGCAGGGGTAAGCATGCCAGTGATACTTTTGCTAGTGTCTCATGCCATGACCACCTGCTTGCATTGCTTGTTAAGACAGAAATAATTGCAAGGATACTTGACTATAAGTCTGATTCTTCCCTCTGCATTGTCCCCATCCCCTCCAATTTGTTTCATGGTTGGCTGTATTTTGACGGAGATGTACAACATTAAGTGGTGACGTGGCCTGACTATGCACTGAAGAATACATGTGGAAAAGCACCCATGTTTGCAGAGCAGATGCTTTAGCTTCTCCTGAGGCACAGAGACAGTTAAAGTGTGTGTGCGCCCTTTTCTCAATGGGATTCTTTGCCTTTTAAGGCCCAAGCCAATGTTGCAGCTTTCTCCTCATCTGTTTTCTGAGCAACCTGTTTTCACAAAGCCTATAGGATTTCCTGTCTTCTAGGGCCTCAAGCAAATCCATCTGAGCCTCTGGGATCAAGAGGGGGAAAGGCATGCACTCACACATGTCTATAGGCGTAAGCACACAGAGCACTGTCACTTCAGCTTTACTTTCTTAGGAGACCAGGCTAGTAAAGTTTTCCTTGTTCAGAGCAGAGAACTTGATTTAGGAGTATGGTTTGTAAGTGAGGCTTTGCACATGACGTGTTTATTCTGAATGATTTGGTAGCTGTCCTGTGACTGATCTGAGCTTTCAGGGAAAATTAGAACAGCATGATACTGGCAGACTGAATTAATGTTGACTGTGCCCCAAGACAATGGGGTGCAGCCAGCTCCAGCTCACATATCATTTGTTGAACCTGAGCAGTTACATTTTTTCCTTTTACTCTACAGCCTGTTTGTTTAGAGCGTGAGAAGAGCGAAGTCATCTCTGCAAATTATTGTGTAAGAGGTGCTTGCATTTTCATTTGGCCTGATGGGCAAAATGTCAAGAGACAGTGCTACTATTGACATCCTTGTTGGAAGCAGTGTTAATGAAAGTCATGTGAATCATAGCCAGTGTTTAATCTTTTAGGCAGATAGTAGTATATTGAAGCTTAAGTTAAGGCGCAGCATTGGGATGTATCTTAGAGAGATCTCATAGTATGCACACAGTGCATTGCAATCTCCAGGGCTACAGGTTTAACACCTCTTGGGTCTTTCTCATGGCAAGTGGTTTGGGGTTTTTTTTTGGTTGGTTTGTTTTTTTTTTTTGTTGGTTGGTTGGGGTTTTTGTTTGTTTATTTTTAATTAAAGAGAAGAAAGGTTGGTACATTTTGGTGGAAAAGACAGTGTAAAAAATGTTATTAATACAGAATGACTGAGGTAAGAGCTGGTTTCAGTAGCCTGTAGGATGTGAAGAATCTTTTATTATTATGTAAAATTTTGTCGGAATTCAGTTTTATTTTATTGATATTAAGAAAAATTTTCTGATGCTCTGTTTTCAAGACTAATCAAGTAGATCCAATATACAGCTATTGCTAGCGAGCCAAAATTCTTCTGCATTGCACTTATTCTGTCTGTGTATGCTTTAGTAACTCAGATTATCATATTAACCAATATATATCTGGTAAGTTATACTGCTAAAGAGCTGCCTTGAGTAATGATTTTAGGATTGAGACTATCTGTTGCTAATATTAAGTTATGGTTTTGGCAATTTAAAATAACTAATTTTAAACACCCCCCCTATGAGGACAGGCTGAGGGTTGCGGTTGTTCAGCCTGGAGAAGAGAAAGCTTCAGGGGGATCTTATAGCAGCCTTCCAGTACCTGAAGGGGGCCTACGGGAGAGATGGGGAGGGACTTTTTACAAGGGCATGCAGTGACAGGATAAGGGGTAATGGATTTAAACTGGAAGAGGGCAGATTTAGACTAGATATTAGGAAGAAATTCTTTACTTACAGGAGAGATGGGGAGGGACTTTTTACAAGGGCATGCAGGACAAGGGGTAATGGATTTAAACTGGAAGAGGGCAGATTTAGACTAGATATTAGGAAGAAATTCTTTACTGTGAGGGTGGTGAGACACTGGAACAGGTTGCCCAGGGAAGCTGTGGATGCCCCATCCCTGGAGGTGTTCAAGGCCAGGCTGGAAGAGGCTTGGAGTGAACTGCTGTCGTGGAGGGTGTCCCTGACTGTGGCAGCGGGGTTAGAACTAGATGATCTCCAAGGTCTTTATGAAGATAAACCAAGGGTTTATGTGCTCATGCAGTTGTTTTTTCAGTTCAGGAGATAAGCATTGCAGAACTCTCAGCCAGTGAGGTTCTAAAGCAGTGTGGTACACATGCTACAGGGGTTCTGCTTAAGTCCCAGCCAAGCTGGTGAGTAGCGGCCCCTCTGCATCATGCTGGCTGAGTGACAGCTCAGTGTACTCTCCAGTATTGCCGTTCTTTGGACTCCCAGAGTCTGAGCTCATTGTTCCAAAAACCTCAAGTTTTTAATCTATAGTTAAATGGAGAAAATATACAGATGCCTAAATTCTGGTATATTCCTTTAAACCAATAGTTCTATTAATACAAGCCAGAGATATAACAAATATTTTTAAAAAATAAATTCTGGTATGAGAAATAAAGAAGGAAAAAGAGGAAATCGCTACTGTGTATCCGAATTGATGGCAAAAAAAGTATGTGCTCTGGAATCATCCAAGAAAATAAGAATAGTATAACTGTTGTACTACATTTGAGAGCATCTCTGGTGCTCACATATAGGCGTGAAAGCAAAAAGCTTGTGCTATATAGGGACTGTGAATAAGCGTGAGCCTAGGGGAGTGTGTGTCGAGGGATGTTTTTTGCTCACTCTTCAAATGAGATCCAAGGTTTAATGGGAGCAGTGGAAGGTACTCTGTGGCAATCAGCAAAGATCAAACCTTAGAAGGTAATTTTTTGCCTTTGTGGAAATAAGCCTCTGCAAATTAGGCCATTAGGTCTTAAGACAGTAGAGAGTGTGATTAAGAAGGATTCCTCTTGTCAAATGCATAGTTACTGACAAAGATGGTGGCAGACTACTGGAGCTATATTAATGAACTTATTAAACAGACTGTCAAAATACTGACTCAGCACAGCTTTTCTTTTTCAGCCCCCCAACCCCTCATCCTTAACTGAGCTTGCTTTGCTTTCTTTAGCCATGTGAACTCTGCCTTGACTTTTGTCTTTTTGTTTGCTGAACTACAGACTGACAAAAAAGAAAAGGAGAGAGACCATTTGTCATCCAGCTTCTCAGCCAGCTTTAAAGGAGGTCATTTTTTTTCCAACCCCAAAGCTAGATCACCAGCTCCCTCTCCAGTTTGGTAAGCCAAGGACATGCATAGCTGGAGGCTGAGCTGCAGGCATCTCTGATCTATTAATTAAATGTGAAACAGTGCAGACTTATTTGGTGATGTAGATGTTTTCTCTCTGCAACAATGGAAAGACAGTCATGTTTTTACAGAAATATTATTACTGTTTTGAGGAAGGGAAAGGAGCAGTAAGATAGCTTGTTTCTTCCCTTTTGGCTGGGCTCAGTGCTCACATATCTGGAGAGCTACCAAGAGAAGCATTTTACACGAAAGCTAATTGGTTGTTCTAGCAGTCTTGCTTGATAGCAGAGAGATAAAGCAGTTGTTTTATTTTTAGTTATTGTAGTTGTGGAAGTGGTGTGTAGGTGGTGTCCAGCAGAGCAGGTCTGACAGTGATTGTTGCTCTTTGTGGTTCCCCAGGCACGCGTCAAAGTCTCTGCCTTTCTTGCCTGGCACACCCAAGCAGATTACTTCCCCACCTGCTTCCTCCAAAGTTTCCTCTGCTCAGGCATGTCCTCCTTCTCCTGGCAACATCCGCCCAGTCAAAAAAGAGGTCAAAACAGAAAGTGAGAAGAAAAGACCAGAAAAGGAGGCTGAAAAGGCCAAAGAGAAGAGGACAGAAGAGAATAAAGGAACTTCAGCAGGTGTTGAAGAATCTGCAAGTCAGGAGGAGCTCACTGTCCAGGCAGAGCTCGCTCAAGGTGAGGAGAGATCCTCCTTTAGCTTAAGGAATGTCTGAAAGTCTCTCATGTTCTTCCCTCCTTTTCTCTAAAACAGCGTGGCTTTCAGTAGTTTTCTATCAAATATTAATATAAATTCTTCACAATGTTCCTGAACTGGCCTGTAACCTGTCTGGCTCAGCTACCTGTTAGCTCTGTAGTCCTACAAGCCAGGAGGTCAGCAGGTGGTGATCACTGGTGGAGCTAATCAAACTTTTTCAGGAAGATCTCTCATGACTTTACTAATACTAATGAAGTTTTAAAGGTATTTTGGGTGTGCCTTTGCAAGCTGTTGTCATATTTTCTGACAGCAGGGCAGGTGCACATTAAGCAAGCTCCTTTTCACACTGTCATCTTCAGCACCTGGGGCAAGAAGTGACCCCCAAGCAGCACAAAGCTGTGTTCTCTTTAGTGGTGACAGCCCTGCCTTGTTCTCTGTTAGTAAATTATAAAGGGCTGAGTTGCAGTAACTCTGTCATTTATACTGCTTTAAATATTACAAAGACTCTCTGGTATGTTTCTGATCCAGGTTGTAATTGCAGCCCTGCATTTTCTTACCTTCTGTCTCTAGGGCTACTATGAGCATAGGTCTAAAGGGCCACCAAGCTTTAGAGGGATCAAATTAACTTACCTTCTAATATTTGGCCATCCCAAAGTTTTCCTGAGTTCCCAGCTACATCTTGGAGGTTAGCCCGTGGCTGGACCATTCCCTGGGGGTTGACTGAATACCTGTTTTGGTAAAGTGAGAGTATAGTGTTCTGGCTGAGGCTAAACTGTACCAGCTCATCTCAGGGCTAGAAAACAGCCCCTGGCACTCTTTAAATTACTTGTGTACATATATCATTTGAATTCAAGGTGAAAGCCCTAAAGCAGTTATAGAAAGACCTGCATTGTTTTTACTTAATAGAAGAAGAGAGCAGAAAGGTCAGTAGATGTGAGCATTCAGCACAGAGAAAGCAACTGAATTTGAGGTTTTTATCATGCTGAAGTGTAGGAGCAGCGAATCAGGTACAGAAAATGGTGTAGCATCCTAAAGGGTGGTTGCAAATGTATATTTAAAATAATTTCTTGGCTGTCCCTAATGACTTATTTTACACCTGTCTTCCCAGGATTGGAATCGGATTCTATTGACAGTTCAAAGTCTTCCCTATCCATGTTTGTCTGCATTACCAGATATGATTACCCTGGGAATGCTACCTTCAGTTAGCTTTTGTGTTGGTAATGGTCCTTGTCCTCTAGAGAAAAAGTACAGTTGAGGTACTCTGTGCCTATGCTAGGGAATGCCAGGCAAACTTAAAAAAATGTAAACTAGTGTTTTATTTGAGGAAGAAAACCTGTAACACATTCTCTACCAGGTGGCCAAAGCTGGTCCTAGATAGAGTTTATATGAAGACACTCTTGAGATTTGAACATAAGCTGTAGTTTGCCATTAGTGGCAGAGCTTTCTAAGAAGCTGTGTTCTGGTCCTACCAGTTGCCTCTAGAGTAACTGCAATAGTAATGACAGTTTGTGTCCTACCCTTAATGCAGATCACTTCAGGCAGCTGACATTTGAGTCACCAAAAGTGACCGGTCTATCCGCAAGAAGTCTGGCTCTGCTCTTGAAATGCAGATGATCAGCCAGAAGAAAGTATATCATCACAGTGTTTAATTTCTGCTCTCAGAACAGAATTGGGCAAGCTTAAGAAATGTGATGGTATGAACTTGCTGAGTCAGCATAACTCCCATTGAACACCTTTCAGCATTTTTTGTTCTGACAGAAGAGTTGGCTCAACCTTTCAACTGCAGCTGCTTTCACATAGCCTGTAAAAACAAACTTACCTTAAAGCATATGAACCTTTAGCATCTTANCCATCCCTGGAGGTGTTCAAGGCCAGGCTGGATGAGGCTTTGAGCAACCTGGTCTAGTGGAGGGTGTCCCTGCCCATGGCAGGGGGGTTGGAACTTGATGATCTTTAAGGTCCCTTCCAACCCAAACCATTCTATGATTCTATGATCTAGAAATTTCTACCTCCTCTGAATCATTTACAAAACTACGTAAGCTTGTAAATGTTTTACAGAGTATTTGAAACTATTTTCTACTTCTTTCAAGAGAGTGTTACCTTTGCTACTGTGTCTTTGCAAACTAGTTATCCTTCCCATGTGTTTCAGCAGCCAGCCCATCCCTACCTCCTGCTCTGCCAGCTCTTTCTCCCCTCCCAGCCCCCACAAAGACCTCTGCAGGTACAACTGATCCTGAAGAAGCAATGAGACTGCTGGCTGAGAAGAGGCGCCTTGCCCGTGAGCAGCGGGAACGGGAGGAGCAAGAAAGGAGGGAGAGAGAAGAGCTTGAAAGGTGATGCTAGACCTCCGCAGTGGAGAAGATATTTTTTTAGCAGTTTCTTGTGCATATTCTGTTGATATATTGTGATCTACAAGGCACAGTACTGACATACAGGAGGCACCTCCTCAAGAACAAATTTTCCTGTTGGCGTTTTTCATAGGCATAATATATACCTAAGTTGATCTGTAAGGTTAAAACTTATCCCAAATAGTGCTTTAAAATAGGGCAGGAGGAGAGAGCAGATCCTTGCTGTAGTGATTCCTTGTTTCCTCAGAAATTAATACTTGTTTATTCCAGCTAGGGTACTCTGCACCGCTGTTTTCAACTTTTAAACTTATGACTGTGTCTATAAAACAAGTTGAGCACCTTTTTAGCCGTGCTTGTGGGATTTTTTGGGAGTTCTTTAACAACATTGCTGAACATAGGAACATGACAGAGCCAGTTAAAGTAGCCTGGCTTTCCAAAAGGCTCACAACATGGTGCCTCTCAAAGAGGGTTTTAAAGAAAACAAGCTGCTGTGGCATAAGAGTAATACAGTGAATAACTATTAAGGTTGGAAGTTTGAAGACAAAAGGTAAATAGTCAGCTTTCACAGCTGATGGGTTAGCCCTTGTCTGGGGGTCAAACCACACACACTCGCTCACACAATTCCCGCCCCCACCCAATGATAGGGGAGAGAATTAAAGGGGTAAATGGAAAAGAGGACTCGTGGGTTGAGATAAGGACAATTTAATAACTAAACTACAATAATATTGAAAATAATACTATATACAAATATACAAATGAGTGATACACNCCAGCCTGCCATTTCTCATAGAAAATGTGCAAACCACATGTCACTCCATTAATTGTCTTCTAAGTTCTTCAGCGGATCCAACAGAAACACCTGCACAGAACATCTTTCATGTCTTTATATGTTAACAATACCTGCTCTGCACCAATATGCAAAATAAAGAAAAAATAAAAGGAGCAGCACTACCTCTGCAGATAACCCTGATAACGGTTACCTTAATACTTCAACGTGAAGCAATGCCCCCCCCCCCCCGGTCTGAGGAGAGCAGAGAGGCTGAAGGACCTTGAAGTATCCTAGCAATAATTATAAATGTTCCTTTCTTATCAGCTGTTCTCCTGAGCATAAATCCAAAACACAGCCTCTTGCTAGCTAGAAAGTTAACTCTTAGCTTAACCCAGGACAGCAGTGAAAGGAGTTCTGAGTCTCTGTTCAGTGCCTTCATAAATGAACTTGAAAGGAGTTGTGGCCAGTGAGATAATGCTGTTCTTCAGGGAGGTAAAGCAGCTGTGAAGAGTTTCAGATGCATCTTGTATTAGTGAGATACAGAATGAAAGCTGACTTGTAATACTGCTTTAGCAGACAGGAATGCATATAAGGAAATGATCCTAACTTAACTCATGATGGTCTCTGGGCTAATTATTTCTGAGGGAAGAGATCTTTGCATTTGAGTATATGAAAGTATCAGGTGAGTCATGGTCAACAAAATAAATGAACTGTTACAAGTCACTACAAGAGAAGGACAAAATGAAAATGTAATTCTGAACTATCCAAGGTGAATCCATGTCTTGAATGTTGAGTTTTTGGGGTTTTTTTGAGACAGTAAAATCAGTAAAACTAGGAAAATAAGTGCAGACAGACATCAAGGAACATCACAAGTATAGAACAGTTCCCATATGAAAATTTACTAAACAGGTGAGGATTCTTCAGCTGGGAAGACCACCTGTCTTCTACTTCTGAATGGGGATACAATAAGCTACGAAGTCTTAAATAATTTGTGTGGCATCAAGAGTGAAGGGGAAAAAACTCCTTGTATTACACCCTGTGATAGAATGATGAGGGGGCATTAAGTGAGGCTAGGAGTTAACATTCAAAAATCAGCAGAATTGGATACTTTTTTTTTTAATTCAGGAGTCACTGCTACAAGATAAGATAGGTGCCAAAAATGTATACTATTTCAAAATATGAGAAAATAAAATTACAAAAAAGTGTTTTGCAGCATGTATTAAAGACAATGACACTTTCTGATTCAGAAAATATGCAAGTCATAGATCAGTGAGAACCAGGCATATGCTGAACAAGTATTGGTATTGCCTTGCAAAGATGTTATGTTCCATAGTGCTTCACATTTGGCTCCTGCTGGAAGCAGAACATACACCTTATGAGTGAGACAGCAGTGCAACCTTTATCCAGCTGTTCTGCAGTGCTGGTGTCTTGAGTCAGGAATCTAGTGGTTTGGGTTTTTGCCCTCCTTTTTTTACTTATTTTACTTATGCTTGTTTCATGATTGCAGGCAAAAGAAGGAGGAGCTGTCACAGAGGATAGCTGAAGAACGAGCTCGCCGAGAAGAGGAAGAAGCTCGCAGACAGGAAGCAGAAAAAAAACTAAAGGATGTAGAAGAGGAGCGGCAAAAGGAAGAACGGCTGCGCCGACAGGCAGAAGAGAGAGAGCAGAAAGAGAAAGAAGAGATGGAGCGCATTCAGAAACAAGTATGCTCCCCTCCTGGAATTTCTGTGCCAATCTGGTCGGCAGTGAAGTGGATGAAACAACACCTCTTATGCAGCACCTACATTAGAGGGACATGTAAAATGTCAGTGCTATATATAAAGTGAATAGGGCTGGGGTGTTGTTCATTCCATAGAGTGGTTCAAAGAGTAAAGATATTTCTTGACAAAAACACGTGGTAGGGAGTTGAGTTTTGGTTTGGTCCCCACCCCCCATCCCGTAGAATTTATTTATTTATTTAGAAAAAATCTTTTCCTATTCCTGATAAATCATGATGAAAAAAAAATCAATAGAGTTGTATTAGGAGATGTTAATGAATGGTGTTATGCCAGAGAACTCGGTCCCCACAGTTACAGAGAATCTAGATGCCAAGATAACTATTCAGACTGTTTGAGACAGCATTGCTGAGTTTTAATCCTATGCCCAATAAGTGCTCTAACTTCTGATGGGAATAATGTTGATTTACTGACTTTAGGAGAGGCTGTGTTAAGCATTTTGGATAGGATTCTTCTCTTCTTGGACATGCTCTTACTTTTTGCGTGTTCTTTCTTGTCGCCAAAATTCAGCACTTCAAGCTGCCTCATAGACATTAGGGGTTTTTTTCTGGTATGTAATTAAATGTATGCTTCTGAAACTAAATTTTAAAGGATTGTGTTAGTGAATATAGCTTAGAAACTGCAGTTTTCTTTTTCAGAAGATGTATGCTGCTTTCTTTGAAATGCAAAACTGAAGTACGTCCCCAGTTTAGCACTCAGAGATAAACATGACCAAGTTTTTTGGATGTTACAGCCATAACAAATGAACTGTTGTAGTAGTTCCATCATACAACACTGTCACTGTCAGGGAGCAAGGCCTCTCTACAGTATATTCCAGACAATTTTTACATTTAATTAAAAAACAGGAATGGAAAGCTTGTGCAAATGTACCTGTGGCTGTTTGTCCTTGGTCCCATTAAGCGATGACTCTGGCCAAACAAAACATTCTCCTCTTTTTGTTTGACTCTCAAAAATGTGCCCCACTCAAAACATAAATCTCTTTAATACTTTCCTGGCGGCTGTTTTAATACTGAAGGTTAGGAAATGTACTCCTTATTTATCATATGATGTGCTTTCATGCACATGCCTCAGGACAGGTACAGAACTAAATATGAAGTCTGTTGTTAAGTTACACATCTCTTAATGATATGCAAAATGTAGAGGTTAGTCAAGAAGTGTGCAATACCATTTGAAAAGACTGTTGGTGACTTGAAAACCCTCAAAGTGTATTTTCAGGGTGTGGTAGATATGTGTAATTAAGGACAGATTTACACTGATATCTGCTTAAATAGTAAATTATCCCTCGCTTCTTTTTCTTCAACTCAGAAAGAGGAGGAAGCTCGCCTAAGGGAAGAGGCAGAGCGGATTCGATTAGAACGTGAAAAGCATTTCCAAAGAGAAGAGCAAGAGCGCTTGGAAAGGAAGAAGGTAACTCAGTACATGCAGGGAAACTGTAATTTTTGCCTTAGTTTGCTTCCATCTCAGTTGTAGAAAGTTATCCACGATACACATGTGCCCTCAGAAAAGCTGCAGTCCTTACCTGTGTAGCCTGATGTGAAAGTGAAGGCAATATTGCCAGCAGTAATAAATAATTCATCTTTTTGCAATAAACAGATGCATCTGATAAATTACAAGCAGTTGTGGTTTGGGAGAGATACTTTTAAATTGATGCCAGCAAACATTATTTTACCCCTTTACATTTCATTGTAGAGGCTTGAGGAGATCATGAAGAGAACTAGGCGTGTAGAAGCTGTAGATAAGGTCAGTGCTACTACTTAATGTGTAAATACTGGGCATGTTTCATTTCTTTTTTTGCCATTTTTAATTTACAAAGCTGTGCTTCCTTTGTAGAAACCCAATGACCAGCACAATGGACATATATCAAAGGCAAATATTACTGGAGAAGCAGGTATTGTGTTTTAACTGTGCCCTGAGCAGAACAGGTGAATAAATGCCTACTAAGCCAAGGATTTGAGACACAATTCTGAAACGTGGCACACTAATTGCAGTAAAGAAAACCATGAGTGGAATATAACTGAAGTTTTTGCAAGCAGTATTTATTTAGCCTTTCTGTATAGGTTGTTAGCCTTTACTAAATGAGTCAGCTGTTTTACCAACTTAGTCGTGCTGGTGTTTAATGAGAGGGTGTTGCTTATCAAGTTTATTTATGAAGTGAAAAGAAACATTTTTTTTATTATTCTGATCACAAAAGAAAACAGCTTCTGTAGTTTCTTTTGCATAGTATTACAGATATAGTTATTGCAAACTTATTCCATTTTCTTAAAGGGTTCTTTCATCTTGGTTATCAAAACAAACTCTTCATTATCGAAACATCTCCCTGTGGTTTCTATCTTCCACATCTGCTGCTTTATTCACTTGGTTTCAACTTCTATTTCCTTCAAAATTCAGCTTATACAAATGCTTAGTCTTCCTGTCACACCCACAATTTGTCTTCCCTTCTATTCTGTTCCCTCTATCTTTTTTCATTTTAGGTAAAGTTTTAGACAAGATTTTAATACTTACAATGAAGGAAGCAAAATAAAGTGTAGCTCATATTCAACAATGACAAAGTATGAATTAGGAGTATTGAAAGATACTGAAGTCAAGCTATCAAATGGCTTATCCTATTGTAGCATAACACATTAAATGACATGAATCTTTCTCTTTTGTGTTTGAGTGGAGTCGCACAAAGGACAAATAACAGCACTGGCTGCCTGTATGGCTTTTTTTTTTAATGTTTAAAGTGAATGCTATAATTAGCACCACCAGGAAACTTCTTGACACAGATAAAAAGAAAACTGCCCTTACCTTCAGGACCGCTCTACTGTTCAGTTTTGCTTTATCTAGATATGCTATTGAGTTAAAGTTATGAATTAATGGACATATTTCAGCCAACTCTAACTTTACATGTTATGCTCTAACAGACTTCTGACTATACACAAATGGTGATTTTTTTTTTTCTTTTTCTTTTGGTCTTACTGTTTGGCAAAATATGAAGAGACCCTCGTGGGAATGGCCAAATCACACAGTGAAACAAAGTCCATCACCTTTTTGTCATTTGTTTGGCCTGTGCCTCAACATAAGAGATAACTGTGCCTTTCCAAAGCAAAAGAACTTTCTTCTGCTTTTCTATTTTAATTATTAAAGCAAATATATTTTCCTGTTGTTTCACTTGTAGAAGCACAAAACCTGTATTGCTAATATCTTTTATGTAAAACTTGCCAAAGATCAGGCAAAAAGAAAATACATAGGGAGTTGAAGCAAGAACAGGTTATCTAGGAGGTATACAAAGAGGCTGTCCAAGCAGCCAGGGATCAGGTTAGGAAAGCTCAAGCCCAGATGGAATTAAATCTAGCCAGGCACATAAAGGGGAACAAGAACTTCTACAAGTACATCAGTGATAAAAGGAAGACTAGGGAAGTTGTGAGCCCTCTTCGGAAGGAAACTGGAGACGTGGCCA
>VZTO01028014.1:0-13741 GCA_013400615.1 Syrrhaptes paradoxus | reverse complement strand
AGGCTGTGTTTTGGATTTGTGCTAAGAAAAAAGCTGGTAAAAAGTGATGTTTATGCAGCTGCCAAGGTCCTTCAGCTTCTCTGGCTGTCTGCAAATGGGAGAAGCTGGGAGGGAGCACAGCCCCAGTTACTATCCTAGGATTTGATCTTAGGTTTGGCACTGAGACCCAAAGTGGCCAACAATCTATTCCGTAACATACACGTCATGCCCAGTATATAGTTAAGGACTCTCTGGAAGCTCGGCCCTTTTGTTCCGGGTCTCCTTTTGCTCCAGATCATGTTGTTCCCTTGGGTCCCTCTCCCAAGGCCTTCTCTCCCCCTAGTCATCTCTCAGTCTGGGACTGTTATCTCTGTTCCGTGAGTGCGATTCTGGGACTCTACCTGCTCTGGGATCGTTAGCCGGGAACAGGCTGGGCCTTGGTCATCGGGGGGGCAGTATCACCGTGTATCACTCATTTGTATATTTGTATATAGTATTCTTTTCAATATTGTGGTTTAGTTATTAAATTGTTCTTATCTCAACCCAAGAGTCCTTTTTTTCCCTTTACCCCTTTAATCATTCCCCCTATCCCGGGGGTGTGGGGGTGTGGTTTGAGTGAACGGGTGTGTGGGTTGGCCCCCAGCCAAGGGCAAACCCATCACAGTGAGGACGGTGACTTTCCGTTTGCGGACACACTTAAGGAAAGTAAAGTTCTTGCTGTCTTGAGCTATGCTTTTTAAGAAGGCTTTATTTATTTATTTATTTATTTTACATGCTTATGTAAGCATAACTTGTACACTTTGTAGTAATTCTACACATTCAGGGTGTCTTGATTGTGATTTCAGGAATCATATTTTAAGAGAGAAGCCAATCAAAGTTCACATACTAATGAAAATACAAACTTCTAAAACATTTCTTCATAGGTTTTTCAATGCCAATGGAAAAATATACTATTGAACAATAAGGATTTGGCTGTTTGGGTTTTTATTTTTCCTTCTAAATGAATTTTAAATGATGAATTGTACTGGAATTACATGACTTCCACTTGGGTTCACCAAGTTAGTGTTTATGTTCAAGGGATCCTTTTCACACTGATATAAAGGGGTGACCCATGTAAGCCTTTTTTTCAGAAACTTTTCATACCCCAGATTGTGAAGAAATATAGTCAGTGCTTCCATGAGTAGCAGCTAAGCTTAAAGATAGATATCACCATTGACAGATTATTTAAATTCTTTTTCATGGTACTTCAGACATAAATCTCAAATAACTTGATCAATTTAAATGAACTGTACACCCAGGTCCTGGCTTTAAACATAGCTCCATCCTTCCCGATCTTGGCATATTTCATTACCTGTGGAAAAACAAATCTCTGATGTCTACCCTATGTATTTCGTAGAACTTTATTAGGAAGAGTGATACCATTACCATTTGCGTTTGTGGAAGCTGGAAATGGTCCTCAAAGATAATGTGTTGTCACACAGTTTCCCAAGTGATTTAGACTTGTTAAAAGAATCTTACCACACCAATATATTTTGTCAGCCCACTGAATAAATTTGGCAGAGATGATAAAAAAATGCTAGCTTTTATTAAATTATCAATTTTATGTTTACATTTGGCTGGTTTTGGCCCTAACTAACTTATGTGCTTGAATACTTTTTATTTTTTTTTTCCTGGCAACCCACTGATCCAATCCTGCAGTTCACATTAGAGCAGCCTGCTGTTTCTTTCATCTGGAATTCTTCAAAAACGAGGACTGTGGGGACCAATTCAGAAGGTAACACAGAGATTTGGTCTTGCATGCCCTGAAACAACTGCTTCATGTCACTCTTCTCTGAGAATACATACGACAACTTGTGTCGAATTGTGTGTTCAAACCAGAAAACAGAAATTTTAGGTAGAACTGTATGTCAGGGTACTGTGGGGGCCAGGTGCTGGGAGCATTTAGGTTGGGGCAGGGCTTGACAGCTAGGGCCTCTCCCACCACCCTCTGTCAGCACTGGGGCAGCCCCAGTCCCGGGCACCAGGCCAGTCCCTGGCCGAGGCCAGGCTGGGACATGGGCCTGCAGGTGGGCCCAGCAGGACAGGGCTGCATGCCAGGGACAGGGACTGACAGCCCCCAGCGGATATAAATGGGGTCCTGGGCCATGGGCAGGGTAGAGGGAGGCCCAGAGGGCTGGACAGGGACAGCTGGGGCTAACAGTGCCCTCAGGGCCATGACACTGCATTTAGTCAGAAACTCCTGTGTAAAATAAATTACAGCATAAAAACTGTAAGTTTACAACATGCTACTTGACCATTAAAGGTGGGTGTAAGATATAATGAATTTTTATGACCAAATTTTGCAGTAAGAGTACTTTTGAAATCTTACATTGCACAAGGAATAGCACAACTTCCCTTGGTTCCTTTAAAAATTGGAGGGTTGTTTCATTAAAATTTATGTGAAAAGAAATACAAGTTTTAAGCTATATTCATTAGTAGCTTTGATTTTGCAGATATTACGGAAAAAACACATGAAGAAGCAAAGAAAGTTACATATAATAAAAAAATCTGAGACTTACTCCAGTTCTTTTTGTGCTGTTTATCTGTCATTAACACTATAAAATAATACATATAGTTTATTTATTATGTGCAGATTAACATAAGTACACACCATGTAAAATTCCTTGAGTGATTTTTTTGACTTACACATAGACAGCAAAGTGATCTAAGGGAAGAGAGCCATATTCATTCAGGTGGCAAGCAAGTAAAATCAATAAATCTTTGTGGAAACTTACATAAATAGCTGTTTTTCTGTATTTAACAAATAAAATCCAAAAACATGTCACTCACAGCGAGGTTGACTGAAGTAAATAACTGAATAAAGGGGCAAAACTATTAAAGGACTGTGGAGATACATATTAGCAACCTGATCAATTGTATAATTAACCCTACTAAATGAAGTTGAGGTTTTAAGGTAACCTAAAGCTGAAGAAAACTAGATGGCAGAGAAGGGGTTTTAAACAAACAAATCTCCACCAAGGACTAGAGATCTGTTTCTTACATAAGAACCTATGATTTCAGAAGCAGTCATACAAAAGCAGTAAGGAAATAAGTTAAAAGGAAGACGAAAATTTAATTAATTCACCTGGTAACTGAATGAGGTAACAGTATTTAAGAACAGTATTTGCTACACATACAATTCACAACTTTATTGACAGCAAACATGAAGTTTGTACACCATTTAAACTGCATATAATCCTTAAAAGAAAAGGTTTGGCTTGAAGACCAGCATCACATAATAGAACTGGGTCAGTTTAATTCCAGCAAACAAATAATATTTCGACAACTAGCAATATTCACAAAATACTTACAAGTCTGGAACACTAAAAATGTGTATTGCAGATACTTTTCTACCTGCTAATTACTATGGATTTTTACTGATTATTCATACATTATTCTTTTCCAAAATGCTCAGCTAATTCGGAGGACCAGCAGAATATCCTCTAGCACACTACATACTTTTTGAAATAAAAAGTGATGCTGCATAACTGCAATATTCATCAAGGCTAGCTGTTGAATGTTACACTGAATATGTTTTCACAAACCAGGAGAAATTTGCAAATAAAGCTGCAAATGGTGTTGATAAACCTATCTTAGTTTTTTACATTTTACATCAGTTCACTGTTCTTTCCTTTTGTTGTGGCTTTTCTGTTCAACCAAACATTAAAATTTTGAATATTTTCTCTCCTGTGGAGAAGAAAATAAATAAACCTGTATTCTAGAAATCAGTAGTAGGCTTTATGGAAATTCATACTGTCTATTAGAACTTTCACTGCCATCTGCATGCTTTTGTCTTTTGAGAAATTCAATCTGAAACTGTTTGAAGGACTGTTCGGCATTCTGTTTATGGACTCTACTTTTGAACAGTTGATGTTCAGTTTAATTTGCTTAAGTATTCTGTCCAGTAGTGAATGTTGTAAGGAGGGATCATAAGAAAAATAGATTTAAAATATTTCTACATTTAATTTGGGTGAAGACTGCTTTATGCAGAATACATCTTTAGTTAATAAATACTTCCCATACTTCTGAATTTTTGACTGAATAAGAGAGAAACGGTAGATATTTTCTGACCATAGCCAATAAGAATGTATTTTTGCAATTGCTTGTACCGTTTACACTTCTTTTTGAAACTCCATAGGAACAGTTCCTTACAGATATTAACCTAACTCTACAAAGCAGGTGCAGAGGTATCAGCATTTCAGCGGTACGCATTCTTAAAATTCCTTTTATGAGTGTCACACTCCCAATGCTACCTACTTGAAAATGAGCATTTTCACTTTGAGTTCTGCTAAGGGAGAAAAGATGTTTGTATAATACTGCTGAAGTGTGTGTGCACCCAGAAGAAAATAATAGACCAAAATCTATTTTTAATACCCAAGCAGACACTAGTTCATGGCCCATTAAGATTCAAGCAGAGACAGGTCAAGTAAATGGAAGAGAAGTCTACTGAAGTAATGACATATATGGAACTATGTTGTACTCAGAAAGTCCCCTGAGCTGAAAATAACTGGAGTTTGGAGTACTAAGGAGGGAGTGGGGGTGCTGGACTATATGGCTGTCCTTTTTTTTATACCTCCTCAGGCACTGTTTTTTTTCCTCCACTGGAGGGACAGCACTCGACAGGATATTGAGCAGTGTGAACTTTTATTCTGTTCCTGTATGACTGTTCTTATGCTTATGGCTGGTTTAGTTAATCATGGTAGAGCACCAGTTCTTTTATGATTGAGATAATTTTGTTTAAAGATGAGAAATGTTCCGGATGCTTCAAAATCCACATGGAGTTAAAGATGTTTGAAATGCATTCTGCCCTGAAGTCGTTTGAGAAGGGTGATGGGCACGGCTGAAGTAGGCATGGAGAAAAAGTAGGGGTGCTCACTGAACACAGCAGCTGGAAACACAGATTTGAGTCCCTTTTGGGATGATTCATTCCTCTGCCCATACTGCCTCCTATCCATCTTTGCCCTTGCGTTGAACTCATCTAGAATTTATTTCTACAGTGCACAGGGCTCTTACCTGCACTTCCTGAGACACAGAACTGTCCACTCTGTGGAGCAGAAGGAAATCTGCTCAGACTCCCTGTCTCTCTATTCCTGTGGTCTATCCTCAGAACTGGTTGATATTTGAAGTTTAGATAGAAGCTTTCTAAAATACAGCTAACATGCAGGCTTCATATTGCAAATCCAAGCTAATTACTGTCAAAAATACAATCTGAAAGAGGATGTGGCAGAAGTGTAAATTGATGTTCTAAGGCTCATAGAATATAACAGTGAAATAGTAAAGGCTATAGATTTGATTAAATAAGTTATTATAGGCCAGTGTTAGTCATGTTCTCCTGGAACAAATAACACAGAAATATGTCTGAACTTATTCTGTTAAGAAGGAAAAAGCAAAACATGAGTCTTTGCTCTGAAAAAACAATGTAACAATAATATGTATGTGGCTTCACATGCATCTTCAATGTTGAACTTTGTGAATCAGGAACCATAAAAAAAGTTCTAATGTAAAATTTTGAGTCAGGGAACCTGTAACAAATAGAAAATGGATGTGCAAGATATTACTCTCTCTTGTTCTTTGCTGGTGGATTTTAATTAAGCAGTAGTGTTTACATTAATTAACTTCAGGTCTCAGTGCTCTGAGTCTCCTTTGCATCTTTTGCCAATGCTAAGCCTTTATGTCATGCCTTCAAAAAATGGAATAACAGAGGTTTTACAATTGGTCAAAAATGTCTTTTAAAGTTTCAAAGCTTCAGTAGTCCCTTTCTTCCTTTTCCTGTTCCTGACAGATTAATTCATAGATACACCCACAGATAATAATTTACTTGGGAAGCTGTAAAGTTGTCATTTATACTTTAGCTGTTACCTGGTTTGAGAGCTGGGTTTGAGAGTGAGGCACCAAATTTCAGGAAAAGAAGAAAGTGTGTTATGCTGAACGCATCTGAACGTTTCTCTGGAAAATTGCATTGTCACAGAAAAAAATCCACTAAGACTTACTTTTTAATAGATGATCATAGTTGCATGTTCCTCTTTTTTTATGGATGATTACCCTGAGAACCTAAAGTCATTCTTCATTCTTGCTTAAGTGCTGAAAACTTGTCCTGGTGACTGAACAGAACAGCGGCTGTGATCTGAACAAATAAAGTGACAAGTGATACCAGGTACTCTGGTGTTCAAGTAGGCTCAAAATGATTACGTAAAATTACACTGTTCAGAGAAAAGTGATGTTGTGTATTGACCTCGGTGAGCTGCTCTCTCAATCCCCCTTCCTCGACAGGACAGGGGACAAAATAAGATAGAAAAGCTCCTGGGTTGAGACAAAGACAGGGAGATCCCTTACCAATTATCATCATGGGCAAAAGTCTTGACTTGGGGAAAATGAATTTCCATCAGCCCTGGCTGCCGGGCAGTGCTTTGCCCTTTCTGACACAGGCTTTCCCCGAGGCGCCCGCCCGCGGCTGAGGAGCTCAGCTGTGCCCTGCGGTGGGGCCATTGGAGCCACCTGGAATCGGCTGTGACCGGCACGGGGCAGCCCCGGACCCTCCGCACAGGGGCCGCCCCTGCAGACCCCCCACTGCTGCTGGTGCTGACAGTACCTGGGCACCTGCATCCAGTATAAATGAGAAATAGTGAAAGTTCACTGTGGGACTTGCTGCATGTGAGCTTAAAACTGAGCAGCTGTACAGTTCTACAAACTCCTGACATCCCTTTAAATATATGAATTGCATTCCGCTGTTAAGTTTAGTTAAAGGTGTAAATTTGCATAGTGCAATAAGACATACACTGAGGTTTTCCACCAAGTGAACAGCTGAGTGAGCCTAAATTTTGCTGACATTGCTTCTTTTCATAGGAAAAAATATGCTAGGCAAAGAGAGAAAATAAATTTAAGAAAAAAAAAATGCTTCAGCAATAGCTTCAGAATAAGTCCTTTCTTTTGTCATCTTTAAAAATAAAGTGCAGATATATCCGAGAAGAATCTGAATCTTCAGGAAACACAGTAACTCCTTTTTTTCCTACTTGTTTCCAAATACCATGGAAGCTCAAAAATTTGGACATAGTGTCTATCTGGTGTACATGATGATTCTGAAAATAGGGAAGGAAATTAGGTTTTGCTGTGAAAGAGGTGCTCCTGATGACAAGACCAGAATAAAGTCTAAATACATTCCAGAATTTCACTAGTAGTTACCGTCTTGAAAAAATATATATGGGTAAAAAAAATCTGCTTGCTTGACTGTCAATTAAGAAGTTACTTTCTGACAAATGATAAAAAGATGAAGAAATTTTACATGGGCTTCCAAACCCATCTTGCTTGTTGGTGTGAGAAGTTCTGTTGATACCAGTTGTGAAAGTCATTTGTCTCCCTGATTCTTATCTTCCTGTAGAGAGTGGAGGTAACACCCCACTAACTTCTCATAGGGTATGAGAACTTGAAAATGTTTCTTATAATTTTATTCTCTTGATGATTACACAGAAAAGCCATGCAGAAATGAGTAATTCTAACTTGGAGCAGGGTTGAAATAGTGCATAGTAAGGCCAGGAGGACACGCTGGAAGGGAGAAAATAAAGAGTTAAATACCTTCTAAGTAAAGGTAAAGAATAGTAGCAGGTGAATTATAGACTTTATGTAGTCTGCTTTCTAGTAGTCTTGCAAGCTACTTTTATCTGAAATAGCTGTTGTGCACACAAAAGGTGCTCTCTGATCTTCCTGATTTAACAAGTGTTGGGTCAATAGACTATTAATAATTATGAGAGAAATCTCTGTTTCTCCATACTTTTAATATGGAAATAAGTCTTGGATTCTTAGCAGGAAAGAAAGAAAATTCTGTCATATTGCTTGTAGGAAGCAAGATAGGCAAACTGTCTTGACTTATTTTAGAGTCTCTGACTTGGATGCATGAAGACTGATGAATGGAGACTTTGTGTAAAAATTCTGTTATATTGTTCGGAAGTCAGATGGTTTTTTTTTAAATAATTTTTCACTTATTTTGCACGGATGACTTTTTTTCTTATATGCTATCCGTTCCTGAGAGTATGAATGATATTGCACTGACAGTAATGGTTTAAATGAGAATGAGACTGTTTGATTAATGCAAAATACTTCCTGCTGAAGCCTTTGTTTCTCATCACATAATGCAACTGTGTATTTATCAGCAGACAACTTGTAAAAATAACACTAAAATAAAGAGGCAAACATCTGTATTTACTTAAAAATTGTTTCCAGAAGACCAAATGAGATATAGATCTTGCTTATTGTAGTAATGTGGTGACAACAATAACAGCAACTATAATACATCAAATTATTTCCAACACATTAAGCAAACAAATAATTTATATAAACTAAAGTGAGTGAATTGTTTATATATTTGTTTTGCACAGTGCGGCAGTAAACTGTGTCTCTAAGCGTCCTGTAGAGAAAAGCGCATCGCATTGTCTAAATCCATAAAATGCTACTTGCAGGTTGAACATAATAGATAAAGATTTAAGATGTCTTCTGAATCACATCTCAAATAAAAGAGAAAATCCAGCCTCACATTAAAGAAAAGGCGCAGGGGAACCCAGTGACTTACATTGCATTTTGTTATTTCAACTGGTTAAAAGGGAGATATTTAATGTAAAAAAAAAAGTAATCTGCTATTTATTTCACAGTGAATAAGGGGCTAGAGCCTTGTGGCTTAAATAGCAGCAAACTTGGATAAACTCAGTGACTTGATAGGGAGTGAATGGAAGAGAAGACTCACCTGTCATTTAGACAATATAACATTTCCTCCTGTTTGCCAGAACCGTGAAATTACGCTAATTTGTGTTCCCAACAAAGCCCATTGCGGGCACATCTGCCAGCTTGGGGAAGGTGATGAATTCTTTATAAAGCAGTAGCTTCAAAGCTTCTGTAGGCTCCAATCTTTGGTAGAACACCTTGAGAAGGCAGCCAACTGTAAGGTAGCTTTTGCTTTCTATGCCCATGACAGCTCTGGTCACTTTATGCTTTTAGTAGAGATGGATATAAAGAACAGAAATTACTTGTGCTGATGAGAAGCCTGTGTCTTAATTAAATGTTTGTCCTACATTACATTACCAGAGTACCAGTATAACCCCAGGCTTTTTCTTCCTTTTTCCCATTTGTGGGTCAGCTAGTGGTCCATTCTGTCTCTCTTCATACTATTTTACCTACTGTATCTATTTTGTTCAGAAACTACTCTGTTCAGTAAGTCTACTTTCTGATTTCTACAGCAGTACTAAAATATTGTTTATAAATGAAACAGTTTCTCTTGATGCTGGTAAATTCTCTGAAGTCAAAGCTGAATGTGTACATTTAGGAGAGTTACCTATCTTATACTGAAGGAAAATCTATTAACTGCTGTTGTCCTTGAAAATACTCAACATTTTTTTTAGTATCAGTAATCTTCATTATTGCTCAAGCTTCCCAAACATGACTTTGTTTTCAGTTAATGAGGTTTAAAGATAATCTTTTAATAGACTAAAATGTAAGCAGCAATGTATCTAGAAGTATATGTCTTGAACTTTGAAACCTCTCAAAAGAAAGATTACAGGGATAATGGAAAAAGCTCACTACTATACTCAAGACTGTATAGGAAAATTTTTTCTCCACCTTCAGCATATGTGTTTAGATATTAATAACAGACACAGAATTGATAACTTCTGGAGCCATGTTACAATATGTAATTAACTGAAATTCATACGTGTACTTTTTATTAGCATCAACACAGATCTGCCTCCATGGGAATTAATCAACGTTCCAAACACCTGAATGCTGTAAACCTGCCATCTTTGAGAAATGTTATATTTCTGTCTCAAATTTAAGTTTAGATAATTCACTGTTCTAGGCAATAAAGTATAACTCTTATTGTAAGATTATAATTCTTTTCAAGTAGCCAGATGCCATGGAGAATGAAAAATAAATTTATGAAGTCAGTCTCACATCTGAGGTTGCAATCTGAGTCTACGCTCTACAAATCAGTAGGGTGAATACCATTTAAATGAGTAGTACAAGCAAAACTTCAGAGCTTAAAAGCCTGAAATCCATATGTCTTTAAACTTGTACATGAAATGATTGTAGTAGGTCCCACAGGTGGAACAGAGACAGTTGGTTTGATACAGAGCTCTGTATCTTACATCACCTGTTTTCAGCCATAGATGATCATGTGTTCTCCCATAAAAGACAATGTCGATAAAAATGTATGTCAGAGCAAAACTGTTCCTTACAGATTGATGGATTAATTATAATCAACAAAGACCACTATTAATGAATTATGTTAAACAGAGTTTTACATTTAAAAAAAAAAAGACAACAAAAAATCTTTGAAAAATCAAGCCAATGTTTAGAATCTCGATAGTGGTGCAAAACCAACCATATACAGTGTAGTGAGATTTCTTAACTTAGAGCAATATCATGGTTGTATCTACTTGTACTACAGTTTTTAACTGTCTGTACAGATGCTGTTAGTAAAATATTGGCATTTCAAAACAAGAATCCATTTCTTCTGAACTGGATGTCATAGTGAAAAGAAACATGGGCTTGATTTTATTAATGTTCAGCTTTCAAAACTGTTATGACATTCACTTGTTCACATCAGAGAAAAAGAGACAATAGCACAAGCAAAAAGGCAGCAGTACTATTCATACAGTAAGATGGCATTAACTATTGGCAAGAAAATATATTTGTTGGACTGTACAGTAAATGTGGTTGGCAACACTACACTTCTAAGAGGAAATCAGTAGCTATTTATGAAGTTAGTGTCCATAATATCTGTTTGTTGATATACCACCCAGTGCACACATACACACACACAGAATTTTTGCAAAGAGGAAGAAATGTTGAAGAAAGTACTGAACAAAGAAAAAGCACTCCTGACAGTTTGATCTTCCATCATTCTTTCTCTGTAATGTTATTTATTTTCAGAGTTTCAAAACATTTTTTACACTCAGAGAAGCAGAAGCATATCTTAGTATCCAAAGACTTGCATGGGGTCTCCCTAGTTGGGGCAACAAGCATATATAATGTAAAAAAAGCTATATGATATCATTAAGTTTAATTTTTCTTTTGGAGATGTTTCCTTTGGACTTCATTGGTGGGAAAAATATTCCTTGCCATTTTCAAAGCTATTTTCTCTTTGTGTATGTCAATGAATAAATCCTGCTTAAGTCAATACTTACAACCCACTCTTACACATCAAAACCATAAGGTTATCAGAATTTTTAGTAAATTCCCCTCTTACAAAGCTTAAGCACCCCCCACACTGTAAGAATAAAAATGGTCTGAATATTTTAGGTTATGAGAACTAGACCGTCCATTCTCCTGTGCTCTTTTAGTTTTACTTCTCCAATATCCCAAGCGTGCAATGAATGGAAGTTGTACAAACTTGTTTTGCTTTCCAACTTAGCACTAGTCCTTGAAGTGCATACAGAGCTGAAGACACCTGAGGCTTTTTTTTTTTCGTTTAAAGGTGAACGATACTGGTAATGCTGTCACAGACTGGTGACTCTGCCTTGCAGAAGATCACACATTTTCTCAGTATACCCTGATAGAATGCAGTCTTAGTAACAATCACTCATTTTATAAATAGGCCTGGGCATACATTGCCAAAATTCAAGCAAATGTCAAAGTTTGTTCTGTTTCAGTAGAATTTGCATGAATATCAAGCAGTGTTTGGAGTTATCTGTGAACTGATTTATTTAGTCAGTGCTTAGAAAGTCGAGATTTTAATAGACACAACCAGGATAAAAAATCCCAGGGCTTGTAAAGTTATTACTATTGAGTCAGATATACAATACAGATATATCCACATAGGCAATATTGTGTTACTTTTCACAAATATTTTCAAAATTATAACAGTTTGGTTTGTATGGGAATGAAACCAAATTTTGAAATATCAAAACCTTCCATGAAATAGATTAATTTTTTACTGCTCAACTCTAATTGAGGCTGCTTCTCTTGATAAAAAGCAGCACACTTGACCACTGTCCATACTGTGTTTGTAATTCAATATTTACTGCACAAATTATAGATGGTGTTGGAATGTTTTGTTGTCCTTTACAATTGCTATTGTCACTGGTCACATAATTTTAATGAGTGAGTTGAAACCAGATTGGGCTATAGACTCAAAGCAGGTTTTGGTTTCTTCATTTTGCACATACCTGTATCATAAAAAACATTATTAAATATTCAGTTAGTTTCAAAACTGTATCCTGAGATGCAGAAATTATTTCAGTTTCTTCTTTTTTCCATTTATCAAAATAACAGTTCACATTCTTTCATTTCTTTGTAAATAGATGGTCACTGGTATGCATCTATGATATACTGGGGTGGAATAAGTGGTAAAGTCTTCTGAAATGTTTACAACAGCAAGTTGCATAAATAAAAACGTATACTGAATCTACATATTTTGCTGTATTTGGACAGACTTTTACTTGAAAGCCTAAACCAAAAATTAGACTGAAGAAACTTGTTCACTTGACCGCACTTCACTTTGCTTCGCTTTTTAAAAATCATTATTTCTTAATGAACAAAAAAGTCCAATGTCCTATGCCCACAGGTTTAAACTATACCTATAGAAATTAAATCTGTGTGGTTCAAAGATTATTTGTACATTTCTAATGAGGCTGTGGTGTGCCTCGTCAAGCTAATGTTTCCTGTGACATATAAGTTAAGAAGCTGTGGCATTGACTTCAGTGTCTGTTGTACAAGCCAATGGAATATTTGGTAGAGAAAGAAGCCTGACTTGAATATTGTCATTAGCGTTTTTATCTGTATTTCTATCTAGATTAGTGGTTCAGATATACATCACACCTTTCTTTACAGTTCAGGTACACTTGCAAGCAGAACACATCAGCTTTATATTTCACTTCATTACCCAAGTCAAACCCCAAGGTATCTCTACAATGTAGATTTCAATTTATTTTCTTCAGATGATTTCACCTGTCTGGGGAATTCTCTTTGGAACTTAAAACAAGCCCAGAGGGTTGTCTTACTGAAAGATCATAACAAGGCAGAAAGTTCATATGCTGAGCAACAATTGTCATTTACACTTTCAGCATATAACAATATAGTAAAGGAACATGATAAAGTGTCTCCAAGTAGCAGTAGACATTTTACACCATTTTAGAGAAATAAAATATTATTATTGCTGACATTTTTTTTATGGCCTAATTGTTTTTGACAAGTGCAAGGCCAAAACTCTCGATTCATGTGGGAGGAAGCATAGGTGCTATTTCAGCAGTTGGAAAAGTTTTCTGAGCTCTCGGGAGATTAAAACTATGTTTTAAGAGAGAGATTCTCTTGGATTACCTACCTTTTCTGGTAATTTTACCATTTTACAGAGTCCTCTGGCAACAGCAGCAACTGATGCATGAAAAGCTTGTACTCAAAATGTCTTTACTGGATTTTATTTTCTTTGCCTATAATTTACCTTAAAGCAAGGAGAAGCAGCAAGACTAGGAAGGTCTCTACTGTACATAAGCATTTTGTAGAATATCCAAGTTTGCTGGACCACCATTTAAAAATCTCTTAACACACAGTGGTTCTAGAACTTCATTAACTCATTCTGCTCTGAAAAACAATGCAAAGTTTTGGAAGGCTTAGTGTCCTCTCAGAGCACCATGAAAAACAGAACTGTTCCCTTCTCGTAAACACCCGTAGCACTGATGTTTCTGCAGAAGCATATATCAAGAAAAAGATAGTCTTTTCCTGGTATTTTTTTCAGAAAAGCTGGATG
>VZTO01028010.1:147279-160532 GCA_013400615.1 Syrrhaptes paradoxus | reverse complement strand
CTGTGACTGGTTGTAAAGCAGCTGCACAGGGGAATAGGCCATATAAAACCATATCTTCCCTGTGTAGTTCTCTGATCTTAGTGCCAGCTTTCCTTCCATCACACCTGTCTTAAGGGAAGGGCAGGGCAGAGTGTGTTTATCAAGAATATTGGAAATATGTGTTTTTTTACTAGATTTTTTTTTTGTTTTGTTTTTTTTACTTTTTGCTAGAATGGAGAGGCCATGGAAAGAATTGTGCTTCTAAAGCTCTTTGTCCTTAATGTTGCACTTAGGGGGCTTTGAAGTATTGTCATAGCCAAGCTCTATACATTTCATTATTAAGCAGGCAGTAAGGGATGCAAAGTCTTATGGTCATCTTTCAGTGAAAGTAGGACCTATTTTGAGCTTTCAGTGATCAATGGGAACATAATTGATTCAATTCACAAAGTGGCCATTTCTTGTGACAAAATAGATCTGGGTTATTTAAGTGACGGCTAGGCAGGGTCTTGTGGTAGCTAAAGGTAGCTTGAGGTAGCTAAAGGTAGCTAAAGGTAGCTTGAGGTAGCTAAAATACATACAGTATGATAAGAAGAGAAAATTTTGCCATTTTTAAATAAAGTAGGGGAAAAAAGCCTCTAACCAATGTTTGTGTGTTGCTTTATCACTATTGAATGAAAAGAGACATGTTCAGATTTTAGTAGCTGATACGAAAGCACAAAGGGTCATTCTCCACATCCTTGCATCATAGAAGTAGATGAATTATGTGGGTTTGAAGTAAGGCTGTTAGACCATGATGCCTGGAAGGGCTGGTGTAATTCTAACACCCCCATAAGTCTGTAGTATGCTAGGCTGTCTTTATCTGTACCATAAGAGGTGTGTTGCCAAGCAGGTATTTACTAGTGGATAAATGTATAGACTCCTCAGTCCTACAGCATCCCTCTTGGGGATCAATGGTGTTGGCACTCCCTGAGTGTGGGTGGTGTGTGGAAACCTGTGGTCACTGCTTCTGGAATGAAGGAGGCACATGATGGTTTAGCCCATGATACAAAGAAATGGCAGTATAGTGCTAAAATATGACTTAAATCATCATGGTACCCCAGAGTCTTATTTCTCTTTGTTCTCAGCTTTTGTTTACCTTTGGATTCATCTGCTTTTGTTTCAGACCAAAGGAAACTTAAAAGCTTGTCTACTTTTTCCACACATACTAGCTGGTCTAACAAAAGGCTGTACCTCTCTCATCTTTGCCCTGCTTATGGTGCCTGAATCAAGATGTCTACAAGAAAGTTAACTTTTGCCTTTATCTTTCTTATGTATCCCACAAAACACAATAAAAAATGCACGGAAAAGGGAAATTCCAACCTGGAAAAATTCACGATAAATAAATATCCCAGGTACTCCCTGTATTTTCTATGCAAATTTTTTTTTTTGTTTTATTATTTAACATGTGGTATTGGAAATGTAAAACAATATTTAACAAAATCAAATTAAGAAGTCTTTTCATAAGTTTTTCTCCCAAGTCTCAAACACAATGTTCTAATATTGTCAGAGCTTTTTTCTAGGCAGTTTTTTTCCAAAACAACTTTATAATACTAATTAATTTCTCAAAACACTGATTTTTGAGAATGGTGTATTTAGAGAGAATGCAACATGACTCAATGCAAATGGACTGAAGGACAGGCATTTTTGATACCTAATATTATAATCATGGAAAGAAATGTGGAATGAACCTCATGAGCTTTACAGAAGTGCAAAAGGAAGCATTTGAAAGGCTGGCCAAAGCTCACTACCACACTCCCCTTACATCACTTACCGGGGCTTTGTTCTGGGCACAGTGGAAGTACTGGGAGAATCACTGTTTCTGCCCTTCATGTCCATCCGTGCTCTGCTCCGCTTGGCCTGGAGGATAATACACACTCACCTGAGTGGTTCCATGGTATTCCTGAGGCAGGTCCTTTACTCTGCATACCTGTAGAGAAAATAAGACATCACCAGTACACGTGCCCACTCTGGGTACAGAAACAGCATTTAGTTTTGCAGATAAAGTGATGCTCCACAGTGCAAATGGATTTTCTTTCTTCCTTTCTTCCTTTCTTTTGAGCATTTAACTATTTTTGTATTGAACTGATATGAAATTACATGAGCTCTGATCATGTGAATAATGCATGAGATTTAAGGCAAACACATGAAAGGACCTTATTTTTCATGTCAAACAATTCTTTATTTTTTTATGGTACAAATTAAAAGTGACAGATCTGAAGCTGTTAAGAAATACACAAAGTGCAGCTTTACTGACCATACAGATATTGCTCTAGATTAAGTACAGTTTTTTGTCAGTTTTTTAATTTTTTTTTTTTTTTTCATGTTAAGCAACCTGTGCAGATAAATCAGCTTTGGTTTCAAAGTCAGCGTAGTAAGGAGCTTTTAAATATCCAGTTTGGTTTCTTGGTCACAAGTCCACCACATCAACTCCTTTTGTAATTATTTGTATCTTTTAACAACACAATACAGTCCATTTTGTACTGCCATCTTTCCCGCTGCATGCTCCATGCATGGAAAAACAGATCTCTTTGCAGTGCTTCATAAGTGACCCTGGTGACCATTCTGTAGATTATAGCACATAGGACAAAAAATTAATAATAATAGTAATAATAATTAATAATATCACTTTTTAACAATAAATAAACAAATGTGCCCCACATAATCTCAAGTTGGAAACAAGCAAACCACATGACAAAAAGCTCATTACAAAATGTTTTCCAAACAGATTTTACAGTCAAACATTGACATGGAAATAAATTTCCTCCCTTATCTTCTTATTTGAATGTTGGTCAATAACTGGGTACAAGTAGAGTGCTGAGGTAAAACACTGATGAACAGTGTTATTTTTGTATTCCTTTTTTTTTTTTTTTTAAATAGTAACAGTTTAGTATTGCAAGATTGTCAGCAACATTTAGCCATATCTATACAATGTGCATATACCTACATACATTGAGCTTTGGTCCAGCATTGAGAAGACGAGCAAAGGCATTTTACATATTTCTTTTTGGTTATAGCTTGAGTTCTTTGATACGCCTCTACTTGTTCCTTCCTAGCTCCTTTTTGCTTTCNCTTGGTTCATTATTCAAATAATATTTTTATATATATATATATTTAAAAAAACCTCAATGATCAGTAAATTGGAAAACCATTAAACCTTCATATATGACTGAAGAGACTTTTGTTTCATTTGCTGGTAGCAATCTATTTTTTAGTCACATGCAAAATTAAAAGGTATTCAAATGTAATTAATACATGAAAATTGTTTACAAATGGAAACCAGAAATGTTACCAGTAACAAAATAAAACAAAATATTTATGGACCCCCAAAGATGTATGACTTACATGTAATTTATCTTCCTAAGAATCTGTTCAGGCACTATTTATGCCTCATAGCAAAAAATTGTTTATAAAAAAATTAATATAAGAAGCATTACAACACTTTATAAATAATTTACAAAACATAATACAAAATTAGAAAACTGTAAAAAAAAATCACTGCACGTGAATGGTTTTAAGACTGTGGGATGAACATAATTTTTTTCTTCCAAGCTGGCGATTTATATTTATTTTACATTTTCACTGTCCTAGTTATATCCTTTCGATATGTACTTTGGAACAGAAAAGAGCTTATATAACTGCTGCCAGCATATTTTAAAACATTTAGTATCTTTCATACACTGTTTAGTTAACTTCTTGGGGGATTTTTCTTCACAACATTTAGAGCAGTCCCTGGGAGAATAGGAAATTTAGTTTTTAGGCAAAGAATGGGTTGATGGTTTTGTTCCCAGGCTGATGATGATGGGGGTAGAGGGGAAAGTGGTGTATGGTCTCAAGGGTGGCTGAACAGGTAATCGCGTGGCATTAATGACTGGACAATTAGCAGCATTCTGGAGACACAGGTAGGACTTCAGGAGTGTCCTCTCCCAAATGTGATCTGTTCTTCCCTGCTTCCCTCTTGGCTTCTGGGTGGTCTCCTGATTGTTATGTAAATTGAATTGTGGCCACAAGTTTAGGGATGGTTGGTATAGATAACAGATATACCTCTGGATATAGATATCTATGGATAGAGAGGGAAAAAGAAAAAAAACAGAGGGGCAGGTGTTGCTGTGAGACTCTTTTTGCTTCAGGGGCTCAGCGTGGATAAAGCGCCTTTTTTGTCCCTCACAATTTGCCTGTGGTTACTGAGGTGGTTTTTCCCCTGGCAGGTATTTATACATCAACAGTCAAGAGTCAATAACAATTCTCCCTCTCCACCTCATAAAAGCAATACTGAAAATATCCTTAAACATACACTACTGAAGCTTAAAGCCTACAATGCATTTGCTAGACATGAGCCCAGCCCAGTGGATCCTCAGTGCTCTCCAACCCTGACCTTTGAGAGCGCTCACATTTAGAGTCAGTTTTGGGCACAGATGATGGTCTCTGAGGCCTTAAAAGTCTACCAGCTACGCAGCAAATACCTCATCCTACAAGGCAAATCCCATAAACAAATAGTGAGGGCCAGATTCAAAGCCCAGTTGAATCAAGGGAAGTCCCTTTTTTTCACTAAGTTTTGGATATAGCCTTGGGTTCTTGAAAACTCTGTAAGAGAAGTGTTATCTGAAAACTCCAGCACTTTAGGAACCTCCTTCAGTGTCCTGGGTAGACCAGCAAACCTGAAGGTCAGTGAACAAAATCAGGAGTTATATCAGCAGAGTTTTACTCTATCACCTCTACAGTGAGCTGAACCAAATTCCCAGTGTTATCTTTTGGAAAGTTCTGATCAAGATGCAGCTTCTACCCTAATAGAGGGCTGAACTCCAAAAAGCTGGAAAAGAATTCAGCAGAAGATGAAAACCACAGGTGACCTTCACAGGTCATCCCATACCCCTTGAGAACCTGCGACACCTTTCCCTCCCTTGGTATACCCACAGGTCCAATGACCACAGTCATATTCTAGAACATGCTTCTCCAATCAAAAAGGAAGCCAACAAGATAAGTTGTCTTTAAAGGAAAATCAGTTTACCTGAAACATATTCCAGGTGACCCACCTTATTATTCCCAAAGGATATTCAACAGGTTTCCCTATATCCTGATTGCTTAGTCTAGCCAGAGGTCACAGCAAACACCTGCAGAAACACATCCTCCTACTGAAGAGGTCAACAGGGCAAGCATCAATATCAGGATGACATGAAAAAAAGGCAGAAGGAGCAAAGCACTACCATTGAAACAGTCCGTAGTAATGCAATGATCAAAACATCTTCATCACTTCTCGGCCTGTTTGTTTTCATCAAAATCTCAAGAAATTTCTTTGGCTAGCAGACTTTGGAGAGCAATTGCTTCAAATAGAACCATGATATAGATGCAGTACTGAACCAAGTGTGCAGTTTATATTTATACTACAAAATGGGTTTTGGTAAGCTCTCCGGGTTCATGGCCAAAGGACAGAGAACTCCCAAGCTACACAGTCAACAGTAAGCACAATGTTCAGCATGGGCTGACAGTTCATGAGACATAATCCTAATCTTTCTTTGTCCTATATTGCATTTCAGTGTATCAATATAAAAGTGTTCCCATTTCGCTTCTCTTTTTAAAAATCTTCAAACAGTACTGGGTTATATGGGTTTGGGGAAGGGGTGGAGAATGAGCTGGAAGGGGGGAGGCAGCAGAAAGAATAAGAAAAAAAGAAAAATAGAAATGCAGACCAAGACATACATCCTTAGAAGAGAAATACCAAGCCCCACAAATCACAATAAAAATAAATTATTTTTGGAACCCAAACACTTGGAGATTGCAAAACTCTTGACGAAAAGGAAAGGAGGTGACCACTATGGAATGGCTTTAACACCTGTTTGTACACACCTGCAGGGGGTGCGAACAAGGATGAAAGAAATCAATCCTGTTGTTTTCCTCTTTGCAAAATACAAATGTAAAAATTCATAACACAATTTTACACTCATAAAAGAGCAGACTAACAATCTAGTTTGCAATGCCATGTTTCTGACTTTGGTTAATAGTTTTCATAGTCAATCAGCACTTGATACCTGAAAGGCTACCATCACTCCTCCAGGTGGCAGGCTTGTATTCTCTTTTAAACAGATAAAAGTTTTTTTTTTCATTTTTTTTTTGTTTTGTTTCATTTTTCCTTAAAATGTGTTCACATTTTCATAATATACAGAAAAAAGTAAGCAGTTATTTGGTTTACTTTAAGTCCATTTTAAAAAACTGTCTTTTTCTCTTTTTTTTGGGAACTAATTCTACAACGCGCACACACACACACACAGGAAGTGTTGTGTATTTTTTTGTTTTGTTTTTTTAAATAGGAAAACCCATGGACATATATAAACTGTTCTGTCCTTCTTGTAGTTTTCTGAGTCTTTTACTTACAAGGCTGATGAACAGGTATTTTCAGAGTTCAAATGGTTATGTGTTTCTGTTGGTGCAGGGTTTTTTTTTTTTGTGTGTGGTTTGGTTTTGTTTTTAGGAGTTTTCTTCCAGAGAGTCTGTTAAAGGCTCCATAGGAACTGCTGTCGCAGGCTCGTGCTGTTTCAAACGTTTAATTGTGTTCTTCAGTGCTTGCCTCTTATTGCAGAACCAAACTCTAACTACTTCCCGGTCATAGTTCAGTTTCTCTGCAATCTCTGTCATTTCTTGCCCAGAGGGGTGCGTGTTCTTCTCAAAGTGGGCATTCAAGATCTCAAGGGCTTGTGGCGTGAATGAGGTACGCCTCTTGCGCTTTTTGGATGGTTCGCTTCCGATAAACTCGGTAAGGTTCTGCATACCTGCTCGATGGCGGGCCTCAGCCTCAGCCATCCACCGCTCAAGCACCGGCTTTATCTTCTGGGCACTTTTAGGAGTGATGTCCAGCTTTTCAAACCTGGCAGGATACAAAAGGCCAGGGTTCAGTTTGGCTGTCAGACTGCTAGCTATAGTGTTCTCTTGGGCTTCCTGTGGTAGGAAAAAGTGGCTTCTCAGGATGGTGTGTCTGAGGGAAAATTGAGAAAGAAGAGTCTTACACTGATGCTCTGCCAGGGTGGGACTTCCTGCCTGCCTGACTAATTGACTGGCAGAGGTAATTTACAATGGATTACGAAAACTGTCAGATAGGTGTATCTCTAAATATATATATATAAAGCTAGATATTTAAGCTAACACAAAACAAGCACCATAACAACATTCTAAGTATACTAAATAATACAGGTTACGAGTCGCGTTTTCATATTTCTGATCTTCAGAACCCTTAAGGCTGAGTCTAATTACAGGAAATGAGATCAAAGGCAATTGCTCTTTATCATCTCATGTTTGCAATCAATCCTTTTGTTTCCCCTCCCATCCCAAACACCACAGGTTTAATAATACAAACCAATGGCAGTTACTAGCCTATGAATATCAGGTTTCCCTTCCTTTCATTTTTTTAGCAATTTTCACTGTTTGCAAGTTAATGCTGAATCCCTTTTCTGGGTCAGAAAAAGATTCCCATAGCTACGGTGGTGTTCAGCTGAAACAGCTGGACACTTTGCAATTATCTTCACTGCCCCCACAATGTGCAAAGACAGACTCATGTTTTCCAGATGAAACCCAGCGTAATAGTCTACTAATATGCTGTGGCACCAAGCTGAGTTTATTGTGGGATTTCTACAAACTGTACCAGAATGATATCATTTCCTGTAAATGAGGTCTTCTATGTATCATTTTGCCATCAAAAGTCTTTTGCCAAACCAGATTTTACAAGTATTATCAAACATCTGGAAAAGCAGCCACACAAAGCTTTAATCCTTTCAAAAACAAGCAGAAGAGCTGAGTTCACATTGCAAGTCTTATATAATAGAAGTACTTGTTTCTTCATTTACCCAGTTCATCCTCTCTTGCTATGCATTAAAAAAGTCTTAACACAAGTCCTCTGATGCCACCCATTTGTATTTCCCCACTTCGCCTACGTTCACCCCGCACACTGCGTTATTTATTGTTGCCGAAAGGCATCAATTATTGTGTGGTGCTGCTGTACCCTCCAGCCTGCCCGCTGCTGAAGCACCAGCACTGCTCATCACCATGTGCTCTGGAGAGGAGACCCACTGAATCAATGCCTTTGTGCAAAGCAACTTGGTGACCAGAGTTGGCAATTTTTAGTGTCTCTGTTCAGCACGTGGCAGCTGCAGAAAATATTCCAGGAGGAAACAAAGCATTTCTCACACACAACAAATAAGGCAAGTAATAATTTCAGATAATAACACGCCAAAGAATCTGTAACTGGTGCCTGGGATCCTAGCGTGGTATTGACTGCAAGGTGTCCTTCCTTGGTGTCCGGTGATATTTCATCCTAAAGCGTATGTTTTAGAACGCATTGTCTCAAGATAAGCAAGTGCCGTTATCTGCATGCAGAACATACCAGCAAGGTGGTATATTGCTGATGTGATCTGCACAGGGCACGGGGAGTTGGTTGTTCAACTTGCTTACCTTACTGCCCCTTCCATTGCCCTGGAGTTCACACTGAAACTCCTTTGTTAGCATTAAAAGGTAAACCTACTATTTCTGAGGAACAGCATACTGCCACTGAAGCAGCTTGTCTTGGTACTTCACAAGAAATGCACAGTCATAGCAGGTTATTACACTCCAAAGTGATATCCACCTGGGGCAGTCAAAAAAAACCAAACCCTGTAAGCTTGCAAGTATTTGGGACCAGCTTCTGCACCCAGTTCCTGTGTTCTGAGCAATTTGCCCCTCTAAGGAGCCCTCTGTCAAAGGTCTCCACATTCTGGGCTTTTGTTAGCCATGTCTGTGCTCCATCTTTATTGGGGTTTTAATGATAATCAGTTAGTGGGGAACCCTTTCTCTTAGTAAAATTCGAACCATTCCCAGTGGCTTTCTCAGGTGTGAGGCAGAAGAAGGGAACGAGAAGACAGTAAACTAGACAAAAAGTAAAAGAAACTGCAATTTATCACTTTAAAGTACAGTATGTTAAACAGCAGCTTAAGGCTACGACAAACTGGCAATTGCTAAAAACTCCACCCATTTTAGGCATTCTTTATCAATTGACCCCATGAAGAAAAAAATAAAAATAATCCTTAGCAACAGGGAGCAATAGCATTCATATCACTGGCATTGTTTGTTAGCGTTGATGCTGCAGTACATGTTGTTTGGTATAACGATATACAAGTCTTGAAACAAATTTCCCAGCAGTAGTACCCTTGTATAGACTGAATAAAGGTTATTTTCTACAGGGAGGTATCTTATAAGAAAAAACAGTAGGGGAGACCATAGAAGTGAGAGGATCCTATGGAGCTTTTTGTATTTAACAACAATCAATGGGTTTTATGGAAAATCATTGAGCAAAATGTGAGCTGCAAGCTCACTACCCCATACTGATGTTATTTATAACCTTAGTCTTAAACTGCAGGAAAAGTACACTTCCGTTCCATGGGGAATACATTAAAAGTATAAAAAGCAGATAAAAAGACAGAGCATTTCATGGATCACCAAGAACAAAATCCACTTAAATGAGCTTAGAGTTGGTTTCTTGGCTTTCACTGATGGAGAAGGACTATAAGGCATTGCCCAAGAGGAAAAAGCTGTTACCTAAGTGTGTTTGTTACCTCATGCATAAACATGGGATTACTGTAACACACACACATGCACATACAGTGTTTGCTTCTAACTACTTTAACTCTGTCAAGACTATATTTTTATTTCTTATGATTAGGGCAGATTTCTGCTTCTGCTTTGCATACATGGTTGTCTTTTTTTTTTTAGTAAACGTTTGGGTGACAAAAGATTAATAGCTGCTGGTTTGCAAGATAGTAGGAAGGATAATTTTTTTCCTTCTGTGTTGCCTAGGTAAATCATCGTTAGCATCCTATATGTGAAGTGCTAACCACAGAAATACAGGTTTTAACTTAGCAGGGATGCAGCCATGAAATATTTGTTCAGTAACCCCATCTGTAGAAAATAGCACAGTATGAAGAGGGTCAGCTGGTGCTTATCCAGCATCAGCAGGATCTCCAGCTCATCTGATGAATTAAGTCTCAATGCCAGGAACATTGTTTCTCACTTGTTTAAAAAAGGAGGGGGGAAAAAAAAGGCTAAAGTTACTTTAGGGGTACACAATCAGAACATTTTATCTGCCAGATAAACATTATTGGCTAATTCCAGTCCCATATTAAATAATACATTCTAAAGACATGAGAATCAAACACAAGCATGCTCCTCGCAATAAGCAGAATAATTACTAAGAAATAGAAGAGAGGAGAGTTTATGATGTAACTTGTTACCTGCAGATGGCAGACTGGCTATAGGCTGGGCCTTCAGTGGCGCTTAGGGCTTGGCCAACTTGAGTCTGTGTCAGGCCAAGGGACAGGCGCCGGATTTTAAAAGCTTTGGCAAATTCTCGGATTTCTTCCAGATTCACCCCATCCACCTCTCCAGTGGCTGTTTGAGGATCTGTTGAAATATTTTTTTAATCATGTCAGTTCTTTGCGTCACATGTGAGTGAGCTAGGCTTACACCAGCCAAAATGTCAAAACATTCCTGTTGTTTTTTTTTTAATAGTTATTCCTTTCTCTTCTTCCCCAAACAGAAACAGGCTTGCCTTCTCAGGTGTGTTATGAAGCATGTTCAGATTGCTAAAATGCTAACTAGGCTGCAGTGTTTCCAGGTGCTGGTGAAAGATTTTCAAAGACCTTGTTGCTGAGATCCTGAACATGGCCAACTCACCTCAGAGTGAGGGGGTGCCTGGGCTCCTCACTGCCATGAGTGCCTCACAAAGTCTTCCCAAGGCTGACAAGTCATGTTCCCTGTTTCCTCATCACATACAGAAAGAAGGCTGGTATTAACATATTTGTTTGCAGTGTCTGAGAAGGACTAAATATATGCACAAAGTGCTAAGGTTTTTTGTTTGAAATCAAGACTTTCTGCTTTATCTAAAGTTAATGCCAAATAAGGAGATTCACAAACCTTTCTTCCCTTTTCCAGAATAGCCAGCCCAAACTGCCAGCCAAACATCCAAATTAACCCAGGAAATGAACAAGCCCAAACAGAACACTGCCTTTAAAAACTCTTTAATTTAAAAATCCTCTTTTAAAATACGCCTTCTGAGAAGCAGCCTTACAAGCTTTTCATTCTGCCTCCCATCAGGCTGATAATCAAGGAACAGCAACATCAGCCATTAGGTTTGGGATGGTAATGCTGCACAATTTTTTACTTTTACATTAGCCCCTCAGAAGATAATGCTTATGATGCTGTGAGAGTAAACCTGTCCTTCCTCTCCATAGCAGTTTATTGACACAGAAGCCTTTGTCCCTGAAAAGGCACATAATAAAGCATGTCTACCACAGGAAAGCTCCTTTGGTGCTGAATAACTCGGTCGATTTAGGACTTATCAAGGGAAATGACACAACAGCTGGAGAATGGAACTCCCCACTCCCCCAAACTACTGATCCCTGGCAAAATGAAAGCATTTGCCAAGTTGCAGGGAGCATGGGACTGGGATGGTAGAAGATTTCAAAGTGGTGTGCAATCCTGCGTGTAGTGAAGCCATTCTCCCAGCGAGACATCTCTATTGTTCTTCACCTCATTCCTCAGACTTCTTAGGTGAAAAGTTTACAGCACAATAACCCATCAATTTCTGTAAATGCAAGCAGTTGTCCAAGGATGGTGCTAGAGTACATTACTATTCTGAACCCTATATGAGAGTGGCTCCTGCTAGTACTGCGATAGCTAAGGGCTTGTCAGCATTACAGTAACAAAGCTTTTATTTTCAGGGCTTTATAAACCTGATGGAAAATTCTCTTATGATGGAAATGTCCTATAAAAAATCTTTTAGTCCAATAATAGAGGAAAGAGGGTTTTTCTGTTATATAAATTTAGCCTATATCGATTCATAGCTTGAGTGCAAGAGGCACACATAGCAATAGTAGTTTAAAAATACTCCTGTATGCAACCAGGGACCACATGAACTATGCCTACAGGTAAACACACACACAGGCTGAAGCTAGTTTTGAAAATGCTCCACACTCAGAATCATCCCTCCTGCTGCTGTGCTTGAGCTCACCTCAGCACACATGCATGCACTCATTCAATATAAATCCAGGATGCACATTATTTGCTTTTGAGTAGTTGGCATAATGACAAGGCCACTCAGGTTTGTAAACTAATTGCCTTTAGAGGTGTGAAAATTTTCTACTTGCCCCATACGCAGCCTATCTAGCATACCAGTTCTGATTTTCAGAGACACAGAATGGAGCTGGATGCTTATTTGCCCTTTGGGTCTCTGAAGAGCAACTGATAAATGTACAAAATATCATAAATGATAATGGCCTCAAAGATTCCTTCGGTAAAGTGAACTAAGACGGTGACCTTCCTCACCTCTTTCCTTCCTTCACTTTGAGGCTTCTGACTAAGGCTATTAGGCATGTGACAAAGGACAACTCAGGTGTTCCCAGAGAACTTTCATAGTAGCAAACGCTATGGCAACTGGCACTTGTAAACCTCCCCAACTCCTGTTAGGAATAAAAAGGGAGGAAAGAAAACTAAGGGGTTATTTGCTCACACATGATTCTAGAGAAATTCTGCCAAGTTCTGCTGGATCCTTCTGGTATGGTGCTGCTGCAACAGTGGAAAGTCCTTTCCTGCTCAGAGGGCTTGGGTGAGGGAACAATTAGGCTGAGCTCTCCTTGAGATAAGAAAAAAAACCTGTGATGCACTACAGGAATATTGGACTAGATCATAACATGTAGCAGAGTATCTGTTGAGAAAGAGGCTTTGTTCTTACACAGTGTCTTTGGGAGGAGCAAAGTACTAACAGAGGTGGACTGAAACACTAAAGCCTTAACTCTAAGGAAAATAGTGTTTGTATCAAATCAGAACCACTTCTGCTTCAGGTGTGATTCAAAGCCCTTTGAAATCCATGGAAGCAGTCCTTTGATTACTGTCAGCTCCATAAAACCCAATAGTATGAAGACCACTCTATTGCCATCATCACATGTTTTACTGCACCAGTGTGTTTTACTTTATTGCCATTAAAGGCCATCAATACATAATCTTGGACTCTGTGGACTAATGTATATGCATACATAAACATACACAAATAGATAATGGACTTTCACAGAATCACAGAATGTTAGGGATTGGAAGGGACCTTGAAAGATCATCTAGTCCAATCCCCCTGCCAGAGCAGGAACACCTAGATCAGATCGCACAGGAACGCATCCAGGCGGGCTTTGAATGTCTGCAGAGAAGGAGACTCCACCACCTCTCTGGGCAGC
>VZTO01028010.1:123260-147049 GCA_013400615.1 Syrrhaptes paradoxus | reverse complement strand
CTACTCTCCAACAGCTCAGTACCCAACTTATACTGGAACCTGGTGTTGTTCTTGCCCAGATGCAAGACTCTACACTTGCTCTTGTTAAATTGCATGAGATTTTTCCCCGCCCAAATCTCCAGCCTGTCTAGGTCTCGCTGGATGGAAGCACAGCCTTCTGGCGTGTCAGCCACTCCTCCCAGTTTCGTATCATCAGCAAACTTGCTGAGGGTGCACAAATGGGTGCACAAGGGTTACTTTGTTTTAGTAAGTTCTGAGCTCTCAGAACAGTTCAGTGTTTAGTGTACTTTACATTTTAGGAAGCTTATTGAGGACTGTAAATAATCTGTTGCTTTTTAAATCAAATGGATTTCCTAGAGAAGGCAGCACAGTGCCAACGTGCAAATAAAGAACACGAGTGTCATTGAGTGGTTGGGATCTACTACTGTAGCATTTAAAGACTCCCAGTGTACATCATGGCTTGATAAAACAATGGCTGTTGTGTCTATGAAACTACAGGATGCTGGAGAAAGGTGAGACAAGTGGTCTGGGACCATTTTAGGGGATATGTACACATATCCCCTAACAAAAAATAAGCCATTTAAAATTCCCCTAGGTGTCCTGATGATGTTGAAGGTGGGTGAGCCGAGTGGAAGAAATAAAATCCACAGGCTTTCCTTCTGCACTGAACCCCCTTTCTTCCTACTAAAGGAATATTAGTCCCACTTTTGAATTCTTCTGAAAATCCCACGAGTTTGTTGGTGAGTGCGAATTTGCTGTGATTTTAATAGTTAGGGGAAAGAGTTGCTACAGAGAAAACAGTGCACCCTGAAGGAGAAAGCAAATTGCTGTTGTGCAAAGTTTTACCATGGGAGGGATTACAAGGGATGATTTCTTCAGTCAGACAGGAGAAATAAGTGGCAAAGGAAGTCCAATGGAAAGTAAATTGGATAAGAGAGGCAGGACAAAACATCGCTAATGGAAAATGGAGTGGTGCTTAGGGGAAAGAAAGAAGAATAATTTGTTTGTGGGAGGCATTTTAATTTTATAGTAGCAGATGACAGTAAGACGAATTTGGAAAGAAGAAAGGAACTTCATGGTGACACAAGTCTCAGAGTATGAGGGGAAGCCAGTGACTTCCACAAAGAGAATACAGGGTGGAAAAGTTAAAAAATGAGAAGAGGGATGTATCTGAGAAGAAGAAAATGAAATGGAAAAAAAGGAGGAGTAATGATGTAGAATTGAATGAAGAGCAAAGAAGAGAAAAGAGAACAGAGATAGGATGAGACAATATGAAGAAATCATACAGAAGGGACAGGAAGAGTAGAGATGAATCTTGCAGTCCTTGCTTATGCAGACCTTTTTAAATGTCTTTTTAAAAAAAAAAACAACCATAATTCTTTTGTCTTTAGAAGAACTAGCACTTGTTGCTGGTGAGGGATGAAGGGGTGAGGATGAGATAAAAGGGAGAAGCTATAAAGAACACAACAGTCCAGGGGAAAAAAAAAAAAGGACAGGAAACAAAAAATAAAGGGAAATTAAAGGAAGGAAATGCACCTTTTTAAAATTAGGAAACACATTAAAGAAAAAATGTAAAACCATTAAAAATATGACTACAATGAAAAGAAAAAGGAATAAAACCAAGGAACATGGAATGCTAAAGTTATTAAAGCCCAATTCTGATCCCTTTCTCATAGTACTTTAGTAATTCCACTGATGTGAGGCAACCTCTTGTAAAAATAATTACTTCCTTTAGAGTAAGTGTGCAAAACCTTGTCCCAAATAATTATTTATTTACTGAAGCTATGTTGCTTTAAGCAATTCGATGAACAGAATAAGGTAGTTGAATATGCCTAGTTTTACATGAACTTTATTTGGCAACAAAAGATTTTCCCTGTACTAAGGAGGCTTGTTTCTAAGGCTGAAGTAGATGGAGAAGAACCCCCCTCCTATGGTTGTGGCTTTGGGCTGCTTTGGGCCAGGGTGGCAACTAAAGACAGAGAGACTGACTCTTCTCTCTCTTGGTGTTTATTTTCCACACTCCTCTGGTGGCTTCCAGGGAGGGTGGGAGTGGCGTCTAAATGATTTGGGTGCAGAGGGGGCAAAATTAACCTTGAATCTGAAAAAAAAGAAATGATGGAAGGAAAAAAATTCCTGAAGACTACTAAGGAGCAATGATCTGAGTTTGGAGTGGAGGGAGAGAGGGTCTGACTGTGCAGACAGTAGTAGTCACTGGGGTGGAGGAAAGAAAACAGAGAAAGAGAGGCAGCACTAGTGATAAAACAAGGTAGAGGAGGACAGAAATTCCCTAACAAAAAGGCTGGTAAAAGGGACACAGATATGGTCTGGGGACAGAGACTGACTGGGAGCTGGAGGGGAACTGAAATGGGAAGAGGAGTGGAGGAATGATGGACTGTGGAGAAAGGACTGCCGGGAGAAGGCAAGAGGAACAAAAGCACGGAGGCAAAGGGAGCGCAAATTGTGTGGAGAATGGCATGAGGAAGTAATGGGACTGGAACAGGACAGGTGCTGGATGGAGTCAAGCCTGAGAGGAACAAGTAGAAAGTCTATATTCTTTAGTGTATCTCCCTCTCTTCCCCAAATTGATCCTTGAGGTCTTTTCCAACTTTAATGATTCTATGATTCTATGATATTCCCGTGCCTCATACTCCTCTCCTCTCAGCCAAATCCATGAGCACAGCATGTGTCTTATTCCTTTTAGAGCAGGACCAACAAGATCGTAACACAACCTATCAGCTTCTCCATCCATTCAACTGACAGCAGAGCTCGTATTTCCAACTATGAATGTAAGCATGATCTCACCATAGGACTGATGTACATTACTATTCTGCATTTGTAACAACCTTGAAATTTATGCAAGTGAAAAATTAAGCCAAGAGAACATCCTTAGAGTTGTGCAAGTAAATACTCAGAAGCTACAAAATGCTGGAGTTACAGTAGTCTTTGAGCCCTGGATTACCTGTTTTTTTACCCGAGATCCCTGCCTCGTCCAGTCAGCAGGACAAATTGTGCTTCACTATGGAGGAACTGATTGATGTATCACCCTTTTACTTGTTCAGTGTGTGGCCCCAGACCTCTATTAAGGCTCTTCACCAAAGACATAGTTATTCATTTCCTCTTGAGCTCTTCTGGTTTCTTAACTCTTAATTTATTTTCTTGTGTTTCTACAAGATGAGGGTCTTCCCCTTCTCATTCACAGAGGAGACAGGCACTACAGGAGGAAGCCTTTTTGGGTACCCAGTCTAGGTCAAGTAGGAGATGATTTTTTAGACTGTGTCTTTATATGGTTCTTTATACATTTCCACAGTGAAAGTGCACTTAAAATTGTAACTCTGAGTACCAGGTTCTTCTGTAAATTAAAGTCCAGAGTCTCAAGCTGAATATTGAGGGAGCACTTGTGAAAAATCTGTTTTAAGTTACTTGTCTGCCATTGCACTGGAATTATGTGGCACACAGGAAGCTTCAGCTCCTCAGACCTCTACTGCCTGAAGCAAGACCATCCTTTGCCCTTCTACAGCTCTTTGCGGCAAATGTTACACAAACTGGGGAACATTTTAGTGAATCAGGTAGGGAACAAACCCTGGGACAACAGCCCACCTGTTCCATTAGTAATTTTGATGTATCCCTAGAACAATTCCATTGGGAATGCACTGAAAGAAGGATGAGAAAATAATCACGATAGCGTGATTTTAATCAAAGTGTATGTCGTTATAAGATACATCTTCTAAGAGGAACTGTATACAGTTGAACAAGCAACTATTTTGCTAGCATCTCCTAACTTTTGATGGATTTATCCTGTAAATTTAAAAGGGCTTCTTCCATGTTGCCTTTATTGTGTAGTGTGCTTATCCACATGGGGAAATTAATTGGAATAACTATTATGGGGTAGAGTACCCTTCAAAAGTTATTCCAGAATATTTTTTTTAATAAGAGTGTTCACAAGGAAGGTAATTTGGACTAGTCATTGAAAAGTAACTTATTCAGCGCTAGCTATTTTAGTCAATTTTCCAACATAAGCAAGGGGTAACTTTATTTTTAATGTGAAGCCTCTTATTTGTGTTCTTCCTATGAGCTTGTCTACATGAGAAAATTTACTGACAGAGCAACAGCAGTATATTTATATCACTATAATTATATCTATATATTTTATGTACTTACAGCTACCAATGTAGATATTTTTATTCTAGAATAAAAATATTCACACTGGGAGTTACACCAGCATAATTTTACCACTATAGCTCTGCTAGTTATTTCCCCATGTAAACAATCTCTGAAATAATCTAACCAAGACTTTTTCCACATCTTCCTTTGTATGACAGTTTCTCCAAGCCCTTCAATAAGCTTGTATCAGTCATATATTTTGCATTACCAATACAGTGTGAGCTATAGTGTTTATTTACTCGAAATACGTACATTGAGTATCTTTGACCAAGGTCATCCAATACACTCATATTTTTGCAGATGGGCAAAAACTGCTAATGCTTCTTATGCATGCTTTTAACCTGTTGTCTTTGCTACGTAAAGACCAAAGTTAATGCTGGTAAGGTAATAGTGAAGACTCTGAACTGTGTGATCTGGGGGAAAATGCTGTTCAGGAGTCAGCTGTTACAATCCTAACACTGAAACTCAGTTATTTTGCTGCAGTGTGCTTCTCCCACATTACAGTTCTTTCTTGTTTAAATTGGCAAGAAAGGCCTCTTGCTCTAGATTTGTGTAGTGCTAGGGTTTGTAAAACTGTTTGCTACATTAACTAACGAAGCAAACAAACTGTAACAAACAAGCAGCCTAACCAGGAGTAAAAGGATCTGTCTGCCCACCAAATTCTGAGCAATATAATTCATTATATTGACTGATTCAAAACCTTTTCATTTGCAAAGAACATAAACTACATTTTAGTTAGAAAAATTGCCCTCATAACTCAATTAACGGCTGCTTCCATTTTTATGGCCATTTTTAGCGTTGTTTACAATTTCTCAAGGCAGGTTTACCTTAAGCCTCATCCATTACAGCACTTAGCAGTTCCTACTGGTAAGAGACACTCTTCAGTAGCAATATACAATCTACTATAAGAAAAAAACAAAACAAACAAACCCCAAAACGGGAGGGAAAGCAGATCAGGAAACTCAGCAGTGAGGAGAACAAACAGAGGGGAGAATTAAGGAGAGCCAGGGAGCAATACTTACTGCTGACTAACTGGCCAACACTCAAAGCTGAAGAGGAGGAGGATGAGGAGGAAGAGGAGGAAGCCTGACGCACTGGGCTTTGAGACATAGATGCTTGACTGTGAGCCAAATGCAGGAGATTGGGCTGTGAGGCTGCTTGTCCCACTTGCGTCTGGGAGGGCTGATGGAGCTATATGTTAAAATGTAAAAATAGGTATTTAGAGCATGAAGCAGCAATAGGAAACTTTCAATGCACCATCTCACCCATCTACTTCTGGGGAACTAATCCCATCGGAGTATTAAATACCATGGACTTAGTTCAGGTGCCAGAGTGTTACAGCAGGAGCAATCTGAGCTCCTTTGAATTCTGGCCTTCTATTTTTTCTCAGTTTAATCAGATACTTAATCTAATTAGAAGCTAAATGCGTGTTTGAAATGGGTGATGAGACCTGTGATATTCCCATCAGCATTCTGATTTAATAAATACATGTCCTTACCTGTTTTCTGACACATGAAGTCAGACTTTTATTCCCTACATGGATTCTCACATAAATCAGCATTGTTTCAGAGAGGTCCTTTCACACTGCAGGACCAAGGCCAAGAAGAGGGGAAATGGGGAAGAGAAGATAAATTGGGGAAATATTCCTTTCCTACAAAAAGGAATAATCTGGTTTATGACATTAGATTTAGCAAACAAACCAAAATGTTGAAATCTTATTTCTCAGTTGATAAATTTTTCTTTCCTAAAACACAGTGGAACTTCTGAGCCCCATTCGCATCAGGACTGTGTCAAGTAAGACATACCTAAAAAGTCTAGTGAGTACAGTATATGCAAATGATAAACTGTGATAAATGAATCTGGTTTTACAATTTTTTTTTTTTTTTGTCCCACAAATTTTACAACAGTGTAGTCTTTGGTTGTTCATTAGGGTAAAGGAAAGAATCATTAATCCTCTTTGCCTATAACAAGCTTTCATGTGGGATTGAAAACTAGTAACATTCTCTGGTACTGATTTTTACATAAAATACCCAGTAAATTCAAAGGGCAGTCCCTCTATAGAATGAAGGACACAATGGACCTTACAGTTTTGAATTGGCTTCTAGTAGTTCAGTATGGCCCTTTCATAGCCTAATAATACGGTAATACAGTCCTGACACACTCAGGTGGCTGCTACTTATTATACCTTTATTTTATGTTGATTCTCGATATTGATCAAAAAAGATTGCAGAAAGGTACTAAAAGGCTTCACTTTTAAGTGGTAGCTGTTATCTGCATTCTCAGAAAGGGGAAAAGATAAAGGCCTATTTGGCCTTGCTTGAAGTCAGTAATTTAAATCTATTTCTTGCATCCTAAGGAGTATGAGTTTTTCTCTTTTGATATTTAACTGAACAAATAACTTCAGAAAAGGAGCTGAATTCATTAGGAATACTCAAATTATATATAATATGCTCGAGGAACACATAGAAATGACTGATGCTACATAGACAACAAATTGTATGCCATCGTAGATAAAGATATCTAATCGCATTCAAGATGAAACTTTTCTGTGGAATACATATGAACAATTTGCATGACATTATTCCTGTTATGGGTCTGTTTAAGTATGGAAAAAATTACAACTCCTTTTTCTTCCTCCTGCATGGAATTATATAACACAAAATTTAATAATAATGAAAATTATTTATCTGACCAGTTTTAGCCTATTCTGACTTCCCTAGGGATCAGTAAACAATAACATTTTATTATCTCAAGGAGATTTTTTGGATTGAGCACATCTTAAAAAAGAAAACCGGCACTTTATCAAAGGGATAATAGTTGAGAAGCTGGTTGAAAAGCTTCCAGATTTCAGACTCATGCAGACACTGGGGATCTTCAAAAATATCACTAAGGGCTGTATTTTATCTATAGAGAGCTCCCAACCCGGAACATCTACTTTTTAAATATCTTTTCCTAAGGAAGCAGTCCAGACTGCAGCTTTCAGAAACAGGCAGGGGTTTGGGCTCTGAGTCGGTTGTCCAAGGGAATCTTTGGCAAAACGAAAGATTTCAGCCTAGGTGAGGGAAGAAAAGCAGTGTATTTAGATGAGTTGCATGCTTTCGCACTATCTAAAACAGACTTAAAGATGTTAGTGCTTATCTGGGAGGATGGAGGAGCAAATGTAGTAGCTCTCTTTAAAAAGAAAGATCTGCAAAATTATAGTCCAGTCAACTAAACTTCCGCTTGTGGAAAAGTACTGAAGAAAATAATCAAACAATTTGTAAGCACCCGCAAGAAACAGGGTAGCAACAGACAACATGGATTGTTAGGAACAAACTGTGTCAAACCAATCTGGTCTCCCTCGAAGACAGGGTAATTGGCCTTGTGGACAGCGAAAAAGCAGTAGGTGGTTTGACTTTACAAGCCTCTCGACACTCCCTCGTGTGATATTCTTTATAACCCAGGGAAACACAGTTTAGATGAAATTGCTGCAGAATGAATGCAAAAGTAGTCGGAGAACAAACCCAAGAGGATAGATATCTATCTGAGAAAACAAAAAAGTGTGCATGTACAGTTCTTCACAGAACCCTGTCTTCCTTCTGCACTACTCAACATTTTCTTAATGACCTGGATGATGGAGAAGAGCATGTGCTTATTAAATTTACGTGCTGATGACACACTGTGAGGGACTTTTGATGGGTTGGAATACAGGATTAGGATTCAAAATGATCCAGTCAGTTTGAACATGCCACCAGCAATCCTGGGATGTTGCAAAAGCAAAGAAAAGAACAACAGAGTGGGCTGGATAATCTCTTGAACCTTGACCTTCCAGCCTTATTTTTTTTCTGATTTTATGCTATTTCCCATGAGTATTTCTCAGGGAGAGAAACACAAGCTCACATAAGACACAGATGGCAAATCCAACATTTTCCATCCATGCCACACACATAGTCCCCGAACAGTTCAGCTGCTCAGCAGCACACAGTAAATTTGAAGCTTCCAGGAAGCACCATAACGAGAGTGCATTCTGCATTCTCCAGTTGTGCACACAAAGCAAGCACACAGCCAGAGCCACTACGTAGCACGTGCACAGTATGCTGGTTAAGTCTAGGAAGTGTTTGCTTCTCTGCACATGTATTGCACAATGCATTTGCAAATGTATTTTTGGAATAACTGGGATACCCAGAAGCTTGACAGTTTTTCTTGTCAGACATCCAGAAATCTTTGGACAAATGTAAGAAATTCTCAAAATTTAGCTGGGCAAAAGGGATATGGCTGGTGAAGTCTGAATGCACAGTGATGTTAGGTGTAATAGCAATATACAAGGGATATTTAGTGCTGGTTTCTAACTCTCTGCTTGTGAGAGAAAAGGGAGAAATGGGGTTGGAGAGGCTGAAGAGTCACCTCAAGGACTGACCAGGGACTGAGGGAGGATTCCATCTTTTACTCCCTACATAATTTCCAGCACACCCCCTGTTTTACAGACATAACGGTTAAGCTGTAAATGTCCTGCTTAAAGAACAATGATAGTTATCTGTGTCATGAAATGACATTAAAATACTCTCTCTCTTTTCACCCACTATAATTTCCACTCCAGAAATAGCCTTAAGGAAAGGTGATGATTAGATTATGAATTAGATTCCAGATGACAGAATCAATGCAATAGCTGACTTTCCCCAATTTTGGACACGTACATATAANCTCGTGTGATATTCTTTATAACCCAGGGAAACACAGTTTAGATGAAATTGCTGCAGAATGAATGCAAAAGTAGTCGGAGAACAAACCCAAGAGGATAGATATCTATTCGAGAAAACAAAAAAGTGTGCATGTACAGTTCTTCACAGAACCCTGTCTTCCTTCTGCACTACTCAACATTTTCTTAATGACCTGGATGATGGAGAAGAGCATGTGCTTATTAAATTTACGTGCTGATGACACACTGTGAGGGACTTTTGATGGGTTGGAATACAGGATTAGGATTCAAAATGATCCAGTCAGTTTGAACATGCCACCAGCAATCCTGGGATGTTGCAAAAGCAAAGAAAAGAACAACAGAGTGGGCTGGATAATCTCTTGAACCTTGACCTTCCAGCCTTATTTTTTTTCTGATTTTATGCTATTTCCCATGAGTATTTCTCAGGGAGAGAAACACAAGCTCACATAAGACACAGATGGCAAATCCAACATTTTCCATCCATGCCACACACATAGTCCCCGAACAGTTCAGCTGCTCAGCAGCACACAGTAAATTTGAAGCTTCCAGGAAGCACCATAACGAGAGGGCATTCTGCATTCTCCAGTTGTGCACACAAAGCAAGCACACAGCCAGAGCCACTACGTAGCACGTGCACAGTATGCTGGTTAAGTCTAGGAAGTGTTTGCTTCTCTGCACATGTATTGCACAATGCATTTGCAAATGTATTTTTGGAATAACTGGGATACCCAGAAGCTTGACAGTTTTTCTTGTCAGACATCCAGAAATCTTTGGACAAATGTAAGAAATTCTCAAAATTTAGCTGGGCAAAAGGGATATGGCTGGTGAAGTCTGAATGCACAGTGATGTTAGGTGTAATAGCAATATACAAGGGATATTTAGTGCTGGTTTCTAACTCTCTGCTTGTGAGAGAAAAGGGAGAAATGGGGTTGGAGAGGCTGAAGAGTCACCTCAAGGACTGACCAGGGACTGAGGGAGGATTCCATCTTTTACTCCCTACATAATTTCCAGCACACCCCCTGTTTTACAGACATAACGGTTAAGCTGTAAATGTCCTGCTTAAAGAACAATGATAGTTATCTGTGTCATGAAATGACATTAAAATACTCTCTCTCTTTTCACCCACTATAATTTCCACTCCAGAAATAGCCTTAAGGAAAGGTGATGATTAGATTATGAATTAGATTCCAGATGACAGAATCAATGCAATAGCTGACTTTCCCCAATTTTGGACACGTACATATAATATGAATTATATTTATGACTGTTGTGCATTTTCCATCCAAAGTCAGAAGGAGGCACAGGAATTACAGAAGCAGCTGCTCTAAGTGCCATTCTGTGTAGGTGGATATAGTAGACACGCAGAGAATGATGACTGTAAGCAACACTGGTGAGTATCTGGCAGGAATACATGTATGTTTTGTACAGCTAGAGGAATAACGTGAATACAAGAAGCATAAAGTCCAGCAAAATACTTCATAAAATAAAATGAAAAATGCAATGGGCCCGATTCTTATTTGTTTTATATCAGTTTTACATGCTGCTATTGATGGTGAAGGTAGTACTGATTGATAACTGCAGAGGCAAAAACCAAATTATGTCTGTAAGACTAAATTTTGTTCCTAAGTTACGTATGTAGGATATTCCTACGGCTGGGATGGTTGACTGGAGTCCTGTATTAAGGTCTTATGAGGTCAGGGATGTTGTTCACTGTATCCAGATACGTGCTAGTTATAGAATAACAAGAAAAGGAAAGCGAAAGAAACTAAGTGGAAATAAAGAACAAACTTTTGAGAGAATATTGCCCTGTCTCATAACAGAACTGCTACTGGTTTTACAGAGAGTCTGGACAAACACCAAGAGCAAAATATGGCCCTAATGGAAGAGAGAAGAGAGTAATGGGTTTAAATTGCGGTAAGGGAGGCTAGGGTCAGGCATCAGAAAGACCTTTCTAATGCTAAGGAGAGTGGCCTAGGTTGCCTAGGGATGTCAGGGAACCTCCATCACTGAAGGTTTTTAAGAACAAGTTAGACAAACATCTGTCAAGAATGATATAGGGACAGTTGATCCTGCCTACGAGGAGGGGATGGACTGCATGACCTCTTTAGGTCTTTTCCAGTCCTATTTTTCTATGATTCAGTGAAAAGGAAATCTGAGAGATGAGGAAACACAACAAATTAGAGAAGACAGAGGTGAAAAAGACAAGTATAACAAAAATGGCAGAAGAGACAAAACTAAGAGGAGTGGCACAAAGAGCAAGAAATAGATTTTAAACAGTTCCCTTTACCACATAAATAAAGATTTTCATTTTTTTTTCTGATGTCAGCTAGTTCTTCCTGGGAAATATAGACATTAGCTCTAGTAAAGACTAAAGTCCATAGAAGGTGCTGAAAAATAAATACCTTGATGTAAGAAGACATTCCCAAACACTTTGAAATGCCACGATAATGCCTTACAAAAGTAGTATTTCAAGTGTTTCATGTTTCAATTTTTTCCTGTAAACGGAGTTCTCTGCCCTGTCTATGTTTCCTAAAATGTGCCATACACTTGTTTTTGAGAAAGAGTGGTAGTGTGCTATAGCCACCCCATGATTTAAGAGCACCACAGCAGAAGACTGTCTTCAAACCAACTCACACTGCACGACCAGGCAAGGGCTTCAAAAATGTTTTCTTAAATCTTCTAGCAAATGGAGAGAATAAGTTATTACACATATCCACATGCTTCATGCCAAATCACTTTTACAGTCAACTCTGACAGAATGTTTCCCCAGTACTGTACCCCATCACCCTAATTTAGCTTACAAACTAAATCCAAGTGAATATATGAATCTGAATATGAAATCTATTAGATGCTTAATAAGTATCTTCTCTCTCAGTATTTTATAATATAGTATAAAGGACCTCTGGACACTCGGCTTAGACTGACAGAATTGGTATGTTTGTAATCTAGCATAAAACAGCTCTTTGAGTTCACATGGGCTGTGCACATACTAAGCTCAAAACAAAGACAACAGCAAAGAAGTGCTGGTGTGCTGTGGTCATAACTGGGGATAGGACTTTGACAGCATCTGCTGAAGCTCTTTCACAGCCTTTCTGTGGGATCAGAACTACATTCAAACCGTATGCTGTAGCTGAAGGTCTCTGAGCTTGCTAACTGAGGTTCAGGACACAGACGGGCTTCTGTAGAAGATATAATTTTATAGGCAAATCAGGTGCAGACATCTTTCTGACCCCCTGTAGGAATGATATAATGTCAATATTACAGTAACAGACTTAAATGTGTAGATAAGTGAATAATCTAAAGGTAGCAGTAACAGTCAGTTCCTTAGAATGATACAGGTGTAGTGATATTTTCCTATTCCCATTGGTGTAGTGAAGTTATGTTGACTTTTTCTGAGTTATCCTATTCCTACCAGTGCAGATGACACAAAAAAACTGGTCAGGAAGAGATGCAACTTACAAGTCAAGTGGGGCAAGTTACTGGGGCAAGGAAAGCCTGATGTAGTCCCTTGTACTAGTAAATAGTCTTGTAATCTTGACTTTCAAAAAACTAGTAATTTTTATCCATGGATGAAATGGAATTATGCAATGCTGATGGTAAGGGGAAAGATGAAGAAGTGAGAAAAATTGTCACCCTCATCACTGAAAGTCATATAAAAGGCAAAAGAAAACCAAAGTTGAATTGAGACAACACAGTTTAGTGGCTATATTCAAACACAGAGGAAGAAGAGTGCATTTCTCATAAAACTAGACAGCATCAAAGCAATAAGAGCATTGCAGAGAGAAAATGTTTGAGAGCTGGTTAGAATTTAATGGGAGATAATAACAAGGGATTGCATGGAATTGTGATCATAAGATGGTAGGGTGTATGTGGTAGGGTGAGACTGCAGAAAGAAAATGTCTGGTGTGAAATTTGGAAAGCAGATGTACAAGAATGACCACTGAGGGCTGTCTGTGTCTTTTCAACAGCTAATCTGGAGCATGATAGCCAATGACAATGAAGATGGGGAACTGAGTACATGAGAAAGTGCTGCCTAGTAGCTTGTTTTATTGTGTTAGAGTTGGCAGAAGCCCAGAGCTGGTAGTTCTCTAAGACACAATGAAATATGAAAAGTTCTGGCAGGCAGTGTAGATAAAACAAGACTGAGGACAACTGGGACTTCAGGCCTGATTTAATGAATCTAGAATGTAGAAGGAAGGAGTCAGACAACAGCAAGAAGGGAACCCACTTAATAAGGTACGCTGGGGAACAATATAATGTGTAGAAGTTGCTTCTGTGAGGGCAAGCAAATAGTTATCAAAACACCAATTATTAGGAAAGCTGTTTAAGGAATTCATAAACAAGAATGTGTTTTGAACCCCAGTGATCACTGGCAGCCAGATTCTTCTTACCTAATTTCACTCATCTGAGAACTGTCTGTCCTAAAATAGCTACCTTAGTGCCCTTTCATGTCGGTGGCCACAATAGATACCTAAAAATACCTAGTAGAGAGTCAATCTATTTAAAAATTATTCCATTTTGACAGCTTGAGTTGTCCATTAGACATGCATATTCCTTGTCTATGCCTCTTTGTCTCTACAGGAAATCTCTAGGAAATGGACAACTAGCTTCTACCAGATACCTAACTGTTCTATGACTAAGTTAAACAATGTTAATCATTTCTCAAATTTCCTAAGACTCTGATTCATGATTCAAGTTCTTCTGTCAGTTGTGTTAGTGTTAGCACGTGTTGTTAAAGATATGAAAGAACACCTTTGATATGAAACAACAAGGTTTTCAAATCTGATAGTAAATAACAACACTAACAAGTTCTTACAACAAGCTCATCTGTTCTTGACAGGATCCCTTCTGAGAGGCATGGACAAAGTGCATAAGTTAAGGTTACAAAGCACTCTCTATTATGAAACACAAACAGCTTAAAAAAAGGAAGAAATACAAAATTAGGAAATAAATAATCCTTTTTTTTCAAGAAAGGAGGCTACAAGTAGAGACCAAAGGATTTATACCAAATTTTTTGAATGGTTTTAGCAAGCAACAAGAAAGGATGGTGAACAATGATGAAGTTGAATCAGCAGAAGGAACAGGCAAACTTCTTAAGTTAGTACAGAATACCATGAGCAAATTAAAGATCCTGTTTACAACACGCTGAGGGAGCATTATGACAGATGAAATACAGAGTAGATAGGTGCAAAGTGATTCATATTAAAAGGAACCATTTTAGTGACTCACATGGTAACAATCAGGGAAGCAAAGGTGTATCATGGTGGATACATCTGCTTATTGAAAAACCTGCACAATGAGCAGGGATAGTTACAAAAAAGCAGGATGTTAGGCTGTGTTGAGATAAAAACAGAAAATGATGCTGAAAATGTTATAATGTTATTATCTAAAACAGTGAGGCGTCCACACTGTGATCATGGCACTGAGTTCTGATCACAAAATCTCCAAGAGATTAGTGTGGAAATTGAAATCGTTGGGAGATGGGTAGTAAAAATAATTAAAGGGAAAAAAACCTTGTTTATGAACAGAGATAAAAAGGACACAGAGTGTCAGGAGTGCAAACAGCTGCCTGTTTTAGAAAGCCATTACAATTTCTAGGAGAACTCTTGGTGTGTGCATAGATGATGCTGCTTAGATTAGCAAAATATTGGAAAACAGTGAAAACACTGAAGCTTTAACTACTAAGTGTAATTTAAAGAGGAACAATCCCTACTGTGGGTAGTTTAAAGAGCATAAATTGGAAACATGTATTTATTCTTAAAAACTAGAGGAATAGGATTACAATGGAATTGCTTGTGTACGTTAAAAAGCAACCTATTTGCAACACAGAAAAAGAAGCACTGCTTTGTACTACGTGTAAGTAACCTATGAACTCATTTCCAGGAGAAGACATTGAGGTTTTAGTCTGTCAAGTCTGAAAAAGTTTTATGAATAGATAACGCATGTAGTCTATGTAAGTGAAGCTGACTAAAAACAGCATCTGAGGCATTTAAGTCTTCAGACTTCAGGCAAAAAGCAAGCACTAGCACACATTAGCAACTGAAACAGGGTACGGAGGTTCAATTATTGTGACTCAGCTAACAAGCCACAGCTTACTATCAACGCTTGCAATCACTTCTCTTTCTCCTGCAGTACTGAGTTTCCAAGAAAGTGACAAGTTGAAAGTTAAGCTAGGATCATCTACAACTGGAACATTTATTTCCTCATTTATTTCTCTGTGATATTCTCAAAACTTTTCCCAAATTTGTCTTATGCTTTTCTTTCTCGATATGAAACTTCTTTCATCAAGTTACAAGACAACAAATGCAGTGCAACACCATTTTCAAGAATATTTGTAATGCCTGCTGAGCCCTCTGTGTTTGAGCACTCGGTTCTTCTGAAAACAAGGTTTTAAACTTATGAATAAATAATGCTATCATTAGCCAAACAGTATAGTTTGGCAAGTTCTTTACCCAGGCAATAAGGTAAATTCAGGATCTTTTTATAGCTTCTATAATTCTGTTTACTTTTCAAATGATACAGCAGTTTATATAGTACTAGCTCAATTGCTTTTGACTTTCCATCAGCTTTATTCATGTGAGGAAACTGGCTTTCATGCCTCTTTTCTGCTCCTACTGAAATCAATGGCAAAGTTTCCTCTGACTTCCTTCAGTAAAAGCAGAAGAGCCAGTAGAGGGAGCACAAATACATAGAAATAATTTTCTGTGGTACCTATAAAAATGATAGTGTGTACTATTTTTTCATATAGTATTTGCATTACTTTCCCCCTCACCACACCCGCCCCCTCCCCCCCCTCCCTGATCAAAACCACAGTCTTGATCAGGCTCTAACAGACGCAAGTAAGTAGGCTCTGTGTCCTTCAGTGGCCCTTCCTTCCCCTAGGACCTCAGGATTCTGTGTGAGAGGCACAGGCTGGACCCTGCAAAACTGATCTTGCAGAATTATGTCTTCTACTCACACAGCACTGCTGGGCAGACCAGCACAACACAGGGCACATCTTTGGCTCTTGGACATATCCAGAGCTCTGCTGACTGACTGTCTGCACCAGCTGATTGTCACACAGCAGCGTGCAGATTGGGTGAACCGCTGCAATACAGCACAATGCGGCTAAACAGAGACTTTCTACCTCAAACCCCTGATCTCATTCAGCAAGCTGCAGGCTTCAGCAGCAGTTTGTCCCTTTATGTGAGCCCAGTGACACTAGCTGTGCAGAGAAAGGTCACACCTCAGACGCCTCTCTGCCCACTGATACTACTGGCGGACATTGCCTGGAAGAGGTTGCTTTGCTGCAGGACTCGGAAGGCACGATGCTCTGCAGGTGAGAAGGTCTCAGAGAATAATACAGCATCCCTATCCTCCTCTTTACTTCTAAATGTCATGAGTTTCAAATGGGATCTTAGGATTGTGCCACTTTTTGAGAGTTTCCCCCCATAAAGGAGGGAAAGACCTCATCTCTTCAGGGGACTGACTCAAAAACACACACTCCACCTCACACACCCCCAGGAAACTAAATGCAAACTGATGAGTTTCTTATTCCATTGTCAGGCTTTCCTGTGCTGGAGAACACAGAACCTGCCCTCCCATCCATCCCGCTTTGTTTAAAACCATGTACATGCGACAGCTGCAAAAGCACTTGCCAGTAGTCTAAGTCCACTCCCAATAAAGAAAATAGATAAATGACAAGTACTTTTGAAAATGCCTCTGCTAGATACCATAGGGGATAGGATGGAAAAAAAGGGAGTATAACCATTTGGATGTGACACATTTTGAAAACAAACAAAAAAGTTACCTTAGAGATCGTCTCTCTACCTCTGAATTTGAAATAAAAATAATCAATTTGGAGTTCAGGGGACCCTGGGATTCTCAGAAACATACAAAAGGCTGCTACCTGCAACTGGAGGTGTAGGCTGGACTAGCAAACAAGCACTACTAGGAATAGGAATGCTAAGCTGAACATCTGAGTGAGTGACTCTTTTGTAAGTACCTTTTGGTAATCACATTTGATGTCTTTTTCATCCTCAGTTTCCTCTCTTTCAGAGAAAAAAGTCAGTACTACAATTCTTTGCTCTACAGATGTAGACAAAACTAATGAATTTGACTTTAGAGTACTATAAAAAGAACTACAGAAACCTTTACGGACCTCAGCCAACTTGCTGTACCCACCCTGAAGGCTGTGAACTACTTGGTGCCTTGCAGTGAACGATAATTTCCCTAAGAATACTTTCTGTCTATGCAAATATGCACACTCATATCTGATTTTCCAGTGAAGAAGACTAATAAGATTTATATTTTTGTTTTCTCTACACATTCCAAAACATTTCAAACCCCAGTCTGCTGGGTGATCACTAACGAAGAACTGAACTTTATAGGCCAAGTGGGCCTCTCCTGTCTCATATTCCTGCTGCAATTTTTGCAGCAGAAAATTTCTCAGTTGACCCTATAGTGACCTTTAAAACAACAAAAGATGACTAGCTGGATAAGCCTTGAATTATATAAATAGTATATAATATATATTAACATATATAGAAGACTTCTGTGTATCTGTTTTGATAATCGTTCAGGTTACAGACACTTTACCTGCTGGCCTGGTTTGAGCGGCGATAGTGTGATTCCCTGGGTATTGATCACTGGGAGTATCTGGTTGCCAATGACGGTAGCGATGATCTGACCCTGGGCGTTGGTCAATAACTGTGGAGTTATCGGCTGCACCTGAAGTCCCTGAGCTCCGCCTGCTGCCTGGTTGGAGGGGACTGGGTTAGGCATCAGTGGGATTGTTCCAATAATCTGGAAAAAATGACACAGAAAGGGAAAATGCACACATGCCACATATGATTGCCACACATAATTACTTGTTTTATGCATGTTAAATCAAACTTAGGTGAAATAAGCACAGAGAGACAGATACGACAGGCTAAGGGTGGGAAACAACCATTCCTTTACTGGGGTGATGAGGACTTTCAAATTCATTTGTCGCACCACCTATCGCCTGTACATTTTACCACTGTCATCCCGAACAAATTTGCTGTGGCTGAGAGGTTACGAAACAAATGCTGGGCCATGCTCTGGCCCCTGGATGATGCTTTGTTCCCACCTCTCATATGAACACGGCGTGAAATAGATGCAAATATCAGTCCTGTTTGTCTGGCTCTTACAAGTCATCTGTACAATGTTATTAACTGTGAACTGAGGTCCTTGTGCCATTTTCCTTAATTTTATGATACCTAGTACTCCAGATGACCACCTATGACTCCCGTGCGATCTTAGGGAGGAACAAAGAGACACTGGTGCCTTTCAGGACACGGCTTATTAAGATACGTTCATAAACATGCAGCTGCTTTTGGATGACAACTAAGTAGTACAACACAACAGGAGGGCTGCTGTTAGATAAAACATTTTAACTAACATTTCTGGGGCAAGTACTTGCAGAAAAAGACACTTGTGACATCTCAAATTTGAGAATACAGTGATTTCCTAAAATGTGAATGTGCCTGCAAAACTAATATTAGGATGAGATGTCAAATAGATACTGAAAGAAAGCTTGTCAGTCAATAAGCCACTAGACTGAAGAAAGTTACTCTGTTGCAAGAGTATTTTACAAGTATTAGAGCATCTGAAACAAACTTTTGATGAAACTTGTGAATAAAAACAAGACTTTTAATTTTTTTTTTTTGTGCAAACAACAAATGAAGCTAGAGTCATAGGATTATTGCAACAGGAAAAGTAAAAAAAAGAAACCTCCAAACCAAACATCTTTATTTCCTTCACCACCTTCCTTCACTATGACTTTATCACAGCCCCCAGGAAACATCTATTCCATTGTAAGGCTTCCAGTCTTCCCTCTCCAGGAGCTTTGCTTCATTCTCTTTATCCTCAACATCCACCACACTGCACACCCCTTTGCTCCCCCATCAGGACGACCGCAGTTGCCATGTCCCTTATCACACAAATTGACTACTAGCATAGACCTACTTGGCTGTTGAGGAATAGGGTGGATTATGAGTTCTCCCTCTTTTTCCTCAGTGGGGATATTAACAGGGTAGCTTTCCTCAGTCTATCTGCTGATTCTCATTCCATTTAGGACCTTAATCATCTTTTTAGATCTCTTTATTTCTGATAAATTTTGTTGAAATTGGTCAGCTGTTTCAAAGCCATTAGGTAGGTGTGGAGAGATGGATGGATGAAAAGAGGATGAGAAGGATAGACTTTACTAGCCATAAGACTCATTTCCTCAGGAAAACAGACTAAAGTGTTTTTAATGAAATGTGAAGGCAAATTTGTCTCTAAACCAAACATACAACATTCCCATTGATTTCAGCTATTAGCTTATATTATACCAAAAGGAAATGTACAATACGATGTAAAATTAGCTCTGAAATTGATGTTTCAGGAAAACATCAGTGGCTTTGTGAGCAGACCACTAAGTTACTTTCTGAGAGTGCAAAACTAGAGCAACTTCTGAATCTCTTGCTAAAGATGTAAAAAGGATACACTTACGAGCTGTGCTGTGAAGAATAGCAGGGATCTGCGAAGACCTCTGCATATTTAAATTACCAGAGGCGATACGTAACAACCCCAGAAAATCCATCCTCAGGAAAGCATCATGCAGCGATATCCAACTAACTCAGACATAGCTGGAGGGGCAAGAGGCTCTTGTCAGAGGATCACCCTCTTCCTTCTGTTATTAGGCTATGATATCACTCAATCAAGTGACAGCATCCTAATGAGTGACTGTTCCTCCAGCAGCCACAGCCCCATGGTGTGCCTCTAGGTAGGTCCAACCGTGAAGTACAACGTGACAACTTAAACCAACTCCTTGATTGAAAAGAGTGCATTTGGTTAGCTATGGCAGCTCAGCTAACAAGAGCGAAGTGCTGAAGTCGTCATCAACTTACCAAACTTGTCCAGTTAGAAGTTTAGATGGGAAGACCAGAAAGCCATTAAAAAAAAAAAAAAAAAAAAAAAAAAAAAAAAAAAAAAAAAAAAAAAAAAAAAAAAAAAGAAAAAAAAAAAAACAAACAAAAAAAATAAAAAAAAAAAAAAAAAAAANTTTTTTTTTTAAGATGTCCCTAGCTGAACTATAGCTGCTTTACAGTTCATGTGAGAAGATGGCTGTTCACTGAGGAGGGGGGACATTTATTTACATCATTAGCAGTTTTCAGAATGTTTTCTAAAATCTCACTTTCAGGGTGAATTAAATACAACTTTCATGCAGTGCAACATGTAAATTTCTCCCAGTTTTTGGCAACCTGAAATACTTATGAGTCGCAAATATATTCTTTCACTTTTACCGTATGTCACCAAACACAAGGAATAATCCTTCTTAATTTTATCAGCAGAAACATAGCAAAGGCCTCTCCTTCTTTTGCCGTGTCAGTAAAGGACACAACCTTGGAGTGTCATTACTCCAGTGTAACTTTAACTATCAAGGTCCTAATTCCAGCAAAGCAAAAACTGCTGTGCTGGTGTTATCAGTAATAGAAATGTTTGCATTCACATTTAAAATGCATTTCTGGGACTGCAGTTGGACATTTTATAGAATGACAGTGCTGAAGTGGACAGTTTGTAAGGTCAGAAGCAGAAGGCTATCTATATGTATTAATGTGTGTCACACACCAGTCTGGTACATGGCGTGCTGTATAAACAGAGCAGGGAAATCATACAGCTGCGAGAGGTGCTCCAGAAGGACAAATGAACAAATGCCCTTGGGGGTGCTACCATAGGAGCCAGGGGTAAACCTGAATGGGAAACAGTTTTCCCACTTTGTGAAACTTACTGAGATTTGAAGGTTTTTTTTCCTTTTATGCTAAAATAAAGTGAAATCTTGTCTGGTTGAAAACAAGATGTCCACTGTTCTCTAGTTAGCCAACAGGGCTACAGTTTATGGCACGCATCTTTGACATGGCTAAACTCAGATGAAATTTTCCCCAAATATCCTAACAGCTCCCTGATTCACACTGCTTGGCTTTGTGTGAGTAAGTAAAATACTCACTGGGGAGGAGTACTGAAACTGGATCCCCCCCTCAAACCTTACATGACTGTCTTGATGCTGGGCCAGATCCCTCTTCCTCTAATTTTGGTGAGAAAATCTGTCCTGTTACAGTGTCATAAAAGCTGGCACACAATTTACATTTTCTGAAGAAATAAAACAAGACTATGCCACAGTCTTGACCCACTGGCATGTCACTATTTAATTCCCAGTGATTTCCATAGTGCGGAGGCATTGGTCCCTTCTAGCAACTGTTGCTATTTCAGATTATATTCAAGGACAGTTCAGGAATAGCATGTGTCAGGGATTTATCCCACAAGGTACTTGCGGAATCACACAATCACAGAACGGTTTGGGTTGGAAGGGACCTTTCAAAGATCATCTAGTCCAAACCCCCTGCCATGGGCAGGGACATCTTTTGCTAGATCAGGTTGCTTAAAGCCCCATCCAACCTGACCTTGAACACTTCCAGGGATGGGGCATCCACAGCTTCTCAGAGACATAGCAGAGGAGCTTTCTTACTCTGTCAGTGTTTGGACTCAAATTCATAAACAATCCCATCTCTCAAACATGTTCTTGAGAAAACAAACTCATCCCTAAAAGTCCTAATGCTACAAAAATATAATTTAAAAAGTTTAGATTTTTTTTTTTTTACACTATGCATTTGACTTGCACATTTCCTTTTATACCTAATACAAGGTATTGGTAACTTCATCTGTCAGTTCCCTCAGGATCCACGGATGTATCTCATCAGGTCCCATGGACTTGTGCACCTTCAGGTTCTTTAAATGGTCTCGAACCTGATCTTCTCCTACAGCTGGCAGTTCTTCCTTCTCCCAGTCACTGCCTTTGCCTTCTGCAACTTGGGCAGTGTGGCTCGAGCTCTTGCCAGTGAAGACTGAGGTAAAGAACTCGTTAAGCAATCCTTGAACATTAGCCAGCTTTCTTGGGCCCCTCTTCCCTCCAGGGCTTTATCCCATGGGACTCTTCCAAGCAGGTCCCTGAAGAGGCCAAAGTCCAGGGTAGTGAGGTTGCTGTGCACCCTCCTCACTGCCCTGAGGATCTTGAACTCCACCATCTCATGGTCGCTGCCTCCCAGTCTGCCCTTGAGTTCCCCATTCCCCACCAGCCCTTCCTTGTTGGTGAGAACAAGGTCCAGCATAGCCCCTCTCCTGGTTGGCTCCTCTATCACTTGGAGAAGGCAGTTGTCATCAACACATTCCAGGAACTTCCTGGCCTGCCTCTGCTGTGCTGTGTAACATTTCAAAGGGGAAACAGAACACATGAAAGTCCTACTCCTATGTAGTGAGCCAGAAAATCACTGTTTGAGTGAGTGAATGCTGATTTAAATATGCCTCACTCATCTTTAATTTTCTAGTTCTCAAAATATAATCTGAAATGATAGCTCACTTGCACTTCTGTTGTATGATGTGAGTACATTTAAACTATTTTTTTTTCTAGTTTTGCAGGGCCAAAGGCTAATTTAACCTCAGCAGTCATACCACCTATGGTACATAGGACAGCACTTCTGGTTTGATTCATTTTCTACAGTTTTGTAAATTTGCCTTCAGAAGCTGCTCCTGTTCACAGATATGTTCCTTCTTGTATGGTCACTGTATCAGCATGAGTTACTTTAAGGAGATAATCTAAGGAGGAAAAGACTGAGAAAAGGACAGAACAATGAGAGTCTGCACAGGATTCTTTAGCCCCTGTGCAGTTGCCCCTTTTCTTAATCACACATATATACACACACACACTAGCTATATAAATTATAAACACATATCCACATATTTGATTTCTTATCTACCAATAACAATAAACCCAGCTACTTATATACTGTATACTATATATACTACCAATCTACACGCTGAAAAACTGGCAGTATGAACACAAGCTCCGTTTGCAGACTACTTCTGAAAGAAATTCTACTTGGTCTGGTTCTTTGGAGTAACAACAACATGATTCTTGAAACTCAAGGTAGGAGGTGGCTAAGGCTGCCTGCATCTTTCGAAGTAAAAGCAGCATTCATTTATGCAAGAAAATTGCTGCATTATATTTCCTGATGAGAACTCAAAGAGATGACATAACAAAATGGTATTTTGGAACAAGGCATCAAACAGTGATCATAGAAACAGGCACCTACGAAACCGTACTTTTGAGTGACCATTTTGTGTAAAGAATTGTAATTTTCAAGGTTAAGTATTATTCATATAGCATACAATATATTGGGTGGTATATAGTTTATAAGCATCATAATGGAACATTGAGCCTGATGTTCTGCCTTTCTCAGTGTTTTATTTTTTAGGAAATAACGTTGTATACTAACATCAAACTATACGGGACTTTATATTTATCATCACTGTAGGAATTATGTGGTGAATTTTTTTCTCAAATACTGTTATGTTCTGTTAACAGGGGCACGAATACAGTCATAAAAAATGTCTCTTTTATCAAACATCCCAAATAACACAAGATAACATTTTCTCATTCTCTCAAAAATCTAAAGATACATAACTAGAAAATTAAAGATTATGTTGAGTGTCTGTTGAATTGTTTTTTTACTGACCAGATTTAGCTTCCTTTGAAAGTCAAGAATTAAGTCAGGCATAAGGACCCTTAGAGGTCACAGTTCTCCAAGCTGAGCAAAGCACCTGTTGCTTTTAATTAGATTTACAGGTCTCAAGAATTCTAAAAATCATATAGCTAGATTATTATGAAAGTGTTCATTATTTAAAAATATTTTATGGATGACTTGTTGTCGTGGGTTAAGCAGAGGAGAGTTAATTTTTTTTTTCTTTCTTCCTTCTCTTCATAAATAGTTATCAAGAAGCTATGTTTCGGATTCCTGCTCAGGAGAAAATTGATAGGAAAAGAACGTTTATAGTTATTGCTGGGATACTCTCAAGGACAAAATACATTCAGCCTCTCTCCTCTCCACAGACAGAG
>VZTO01028010.1:90383-123120 GCA_013400615.1 Syrrhaptes paradoxus | reverse complement strand
CGGGAGTGGGCTGGGCCTTTGATCATCAGGTGGGGAGGGGTAGAATCACTTTGTATCACATTGCATATTTGTATATAGTACTATTTCCAATATTATTGTAGTTTAGTTATTAAATTGTCTTTATCTCAACCCACGAGTCCTCTTTGCCATTTACCTCTTTAATTCTCTCCCCTATCATTAGGTGGGGGCAGGGACTGTGTGAGCGGGTGTGTGTGGTTTGGCCCCCAGCCAAGGGCCAACCCTCCACAAAGGGAAAGGAAGGTGTTCTCCTCACATCTTAGCAGCTTGACTTAAGTTTCCACTCTGTCCACCACCTGATATAAATCACAGTTATAAATTCTGAAATAAAGTTAAATCTAACTAAATTATTCTTAAATTTGAGGAAGACATAGAAAGAGACTGCATTTTATGAACTTGTGAGGAGAACATGCAGCTTATCTATCAGTTTCATTCAGGGCCGGTCCATAAGTTTGCTTAAGAAAGTGTGAAATAACTATGATTTTCTTATTGAAAGCAACAGTAGACCTGAGGTAATCCCATCTCTAACATCTACATCGCTGCTCCACTAAAGCAACATGCTCCTGATGCAGACAGGCATGCAGAAATGCCTCTTTCTGTATTTTGATATGAATTCAAAAGACAACATCCTTCTCTTCTTCTGGCACCAGAGCCCATATCCTTGAAGCCAGGTCTGTGGAAGGTGGAGGATCACAGGCAGCTTGAACATTTTCTATCCTTGCATGTTACCTCTGTATCAGTCCTAAAAAGATTTTCTTTTCAACAGTGACCTGCAGAGGACCAAAGGTGAGGGGTTCCTTTATTTTCTTGTCTCTAGAAGAATGGGGAGGATAAGGGAGGAGATCAGCTGCTTCCAGGATCCTTTCTCCATATGTGTATTTGTCACTTGTCTTACTTTTTAAGTTATTTTGGGCAGACCATCTTTTTTTTTTCCTGTGTTAGAACCAGGCCTTAGCAGAGTATTCCAGCCATGATTATGGTGTTGTTGTAGACCATAAACAGCAATAATCCCATTTCTCATTAAAAAAAATGCTATATTATGTAATATTCTCATATTTCCTCTTAGTTAAGGTAACTGAAGACTGTGATGCACCCTGCCAAGACTTGCAAGTAGGATAATACTGCTGCATTTCCTGGTAAAATCTACTGGGATTCCAAGTTCCTGAGGGAAGAACTAAGGGGGTGCTACTTTACCTTCATCAGCACTGAAACACTCCCAGTACAATAAGAAAATGTCATATTTTTTACACACTGTGGAGAATGTTTAAGAACACGGCTACAAGCTTGTGAAAAAAAGGAAACAATAATGCTAAAAGAGACCCTTATGCTTACAGTTTATTGTTACATATTTCCCTAGAGCTGTTGTTTTGCCCAACTTACTCTTGGAACTGTGGTAGCTGAGGTGTCAGTGGACCACAATGAACTGCACTGAATAAACAGATTCTTCCCAAGTTCAGAGGACATCATTCACAGTTACAGCTACAGCCCTTCTCTTCTCTTGTTACCCCAGAGGTTCCTCTCCATGAACATCCAGAGGACGTCCACAGCTCAGCTTTGCCAATTCACACTTGGCCAGATTCTTCCTCTCTCTCCTGGTATGTTGTGATGGTTTTGGGTGGGATAGAGTTAATTTTCTTCATAGCAGCTAGTGTAGGGCTATGTTTTGGATTTGTGCTGGAAATAGCGTCAGTGCTTTACACAGAGTCAAGGCCTTTGCTGCTTCTCACACCACCCCACCATTGAGTAGGTGTGCAAGAAGTTGGGAGATGACATGGCTGGGACAGCTGACCCCAACTGACCAAAGGGATATCCCATGCCATATGACATCATGTTCATCAATAAAAGCTGGGTGAAGAAGAAGGAAGGGGGGATATTTGGAGTTATGGCATGTGCATTCCCAAGTAACCATTACATGTGATGGTTACATGCTTTCCTGGAGACGGCTGAACACCTGCCTGCTGATGGGAAGTAGTGAATGAATTCCTTGTTTTGCTTTGCTTCTGTGCACGGCTTTTGCTTTATCTATTAACCTGTCTTCATCTCAACACATTAAATTTCTCACTTTTACTCTTCTGATTCTCTTCCCTGTCCCAATCAGCTGGAGTCCTTTTATGAGGACATTTCCAGGTGGATAGATGATGGCAAAGCAGTAGATGTGGTCTATCTTNCTTTACAATGAGGGTGACAGAGCACTGGAACAGGCTGCCCAGAGAGGTGGTGGAGTCTCCTTCTCTGGAGACATTCAAAACCCGCCTGGATGCGTTCCTGTGTGATCTGATCTAGGTGTTCCTGCTCCGGCAGGGGGATTGGACTAGATGATCTTTTCGAGGTCCCTTCCAATCCCTAACATTCTGTGATTCTGTGATTCTGTGAGTGAGTGAGTGGCGGAGTGGGCTTATTGCTGGCTGGGGTTAAACCATGAGGTATGTAGTGGCTTCATGTGGAAATTATCCAAACGAAGCAAGAAGGCTCCTGATGGAGTGATGTACTATACTCACTGCCTGAAGGAATCAGAGAACCTTAGCCACAGGTATCTTTAGTATATGAGAATTTAAAACTATCGGTAAGGACAGTCAGATAGTGCTTCTTTTGTTCAGGCTTTGCCTTATTTTGAATAGTCTCCCTGATATCAATCCATGGAGCAAGATGCTAGTTAATAAGACCAAAAACAGTAGAACCTTCCAAAAAGAGAACAAAAGCTAATATGAAAGGGGGAAACAAAAGTGAATTGGTTTTAAGTATTGCCAAAATGCATATGTACTTACAAATGTCCTTGTAATACATTTTTTAAAAAACAATGAAGTCTCAATAATATGAACCCGCCATAAAGCACTTCTTATTACATCTTGGAGCAACATTGGAGGAGATTTCCTGGTGTATGTGAATTACAGCACAAGAGGGTAAGTGAAGTGCAAATGCCACAGTATAATTCATATATGGGACATTTTAATTGTGGGTAATGGCAGATTTTCAATTTCATAAGTCAAGGAATAGTGCTCATTTCTGAGAGAGAACTGAATACATTAACTGCTTTTCAAACAGTATCAATATTTCTTTGTGCGCAGAGCACAGCACAGTAAAATGCATTAAAAGATAAAAGCTCTTTGATCCTTTTCAATGCTTAAAGATACCAGAACAGTGACAATAAGTTTTGAGGAAGAGGCTAGACAGAAAAGAAATATTAATTGCCAAGACAGCATGATATCCCAAAATAGTGACACTGAGTGTACTAAGGGCTACAAAAATATTTATTGCTCATAGTTCTACCCCACTGAGCCTCTCAGGCCACAATGGGTTCCTTTTTTCCCCCTCTTCATTCAGGTGAAGTCATTAGTATGCAAACATATTTGATCTTGATATACACAATGGCTTTATCTTTTTAGCCCACAATATTGGGGAGAGAAAACTGTCCTGGACTGTATCACAGTGTTGATCTTATGAGTCAGGAGCAAACTGAATAACTGGAACCCCAGAAGTTATTTAGAAGAGCCATTGAGCTTCACTCAATGGTCCACTTGTTCTGGTGCTAGTTGCCAGGTAATATTTTCTAAGAAGTTTTCATCTCTGGGCTTTTCATTCATTGATGATAATGCCAATTATCTCTAGACTTCATTTTAGTTTGGAGCTACACTTGCATAATACTATCAAGCCTTGCTCTGATGTGACTTCTACTAATAAAAGTCAGAAGTAAATCTACTGACCTGGATGCAATGGCCCCTGGGACTTGAACAAGGCACAGGCTGATGTTTGGGTCTAGCTACAGCCTGTAGTTCTTTTTGAATTATGAATACTCTCAGGCTAACTTGGACCCTGCACAGCCAAGGTCTGTTTTTGACTGGTTATCTCAGGCTTTGGATTCAGCTGAAGCTAGAAAAGTGTAGGGATTCTTTCTCTTTTTCTCTGTTCATACAGAATCCATTCTGCCAATGGAGCAGCCCCATGCAAACCAAGCGGATGATGCATGAGTAGTTCTGGAAAGAAAGTGGGAAATTATGTTATTTAATTTTTGGGTTCACTTCAAAATGGAACTTAAGTTAAATTTTAAATTAAATAAAAATCTGAAAAAAACTCTGCTGGGTTGATTGAGGCATTCTGATCAAAACCAAAATATTTCATATTCCTTTTAAGCTTTCTAAACTTCAAAAAAAACCCCAAACCCAATAAATTTTCAAAGAGAACATGTAAAAATGAGACACTTAAATCTTATCCAGACACTGTACTTAACATTTTTACTGAACAAAATTTGTCAAAACGACATATTTCATAATTAGATGAGATGACATTTTTTCCATCAGAAGTCAGCAATGAAAAAATTATCATTCAGTTCCGCTCACAACACTGCAGGAATTTACACTAAAAGACTGATAAACGAGGTAGTAAAATGTTATTATATCTCACCCTTTAACATAGATTCCAATGAAACACTAGAATCCTGAGGGATACTTCTGGATACAGAATAGATTTTCTTCTCTAAAGCCACTGCACTCATTGCTGATAAGGTCTCCAAGAGCACTTGCACCAGGGCAGGCTCCAAGAGCTCAGCCAAGGACGAGAAGCCTGATGTGCTGGGTACTGGCGAAAAAAGGGGTTGAGGCAGTCCCTCTTCTGAAAAGGGTGAAGAAGCCCTCATGCTGCCAGGATGGGTAGTACACTGGTGTGCCCCAATGGCACAGAATAAAGTCCTTCTGCTTCCCCTGGGAATCTGGGCCTGAAAAATGCAAAAGACGACACTGCCCTCTTTACCTCTTTCCCCCAAAGCTATATACATTTGTTGAGAGCCTACAGCTTCCATTTATTCTGTAGCTTTTAATGGAGAGTCTTTTTTTTGAACCTCTTGGAACGTGGACAACCTGGCCCCTAGTTTGAGAGTTGCTGCTTAATGAGGAAAAATGTGAAATATATGGCTCTGTCTACCATGATTCTTCCTCCAGTCCTGTCCTCTGAAAATACTTGCGTGGATTTCTCATCCATCACCCTACTCTGAAAACTCAGTGATGTCTAACAGGATAGTTAAGAGAGTCTGTGCATCGACCACCCTCTCCTTTCTTCCCTCACCTTCCCCCTCAGCCCTCCCGCAACCCATTTCTCAGATTAAAAAGAAAGTTCATCCAGACTCAACGTGTATAAGATTTGTCACCCAGGCTGCTTCGCTTAGAAATGAAAACCTAAATATGTGTAAACAACAAATAACCTCAAAAAAGAAATAAGCTAAAAAAAAAAGTTATCAAATATGCATTTGTTTATCAAAGTCAACTTTTATGATTCAAACCTGATTCATATATATTTTATGAAGAGAATATCCATTGTGGTGGCAAAATTAAATGTATTTTGAAACTTGTATGTGACATTTATCTATCTGCTCTATCAGAAAAAAGTTGTCATATTCATTCAGACATATATTACTTTTTCAATTTCCTGTCAGTAATGTTTTTTTAATGTTCTTTAGGGTGAGACCACAGGATTTCTCATTTCTCACAACAAAGACCATAGTTCATTAGAATGATGTTGATGAGTTTATACCTAAAAAGTTACATAACTTTTTTTTTTTTAGAGGTGAACAGTTTGCACTCTTATCCATGACAATCATGGCTTTTTTTTTTTTTAAAGATACAGAGTCAGGTAGAGAATTGTTGGCTCCTTTTTTCCCCCTTCTTTTACAGATGTTCATCATATAAAACACAAACTTATGGTGCAATTTTGTGATGATTCAGGTTCTATTGTTGCCACAAGAGATAACAAAGATAGCACAAGTATTGAAACTCCTTATCACATATCTTCCCTTCCAAAGGGATGATTTTGATAGAAAGCTTTTATAAACCCAGTGCATAAGAATAAACAGCGCTGTGCAGCAGGCAAGGCCAAAGGGTCATAGTTAGAGAAGAAACAGAAACCAATTAAAGTGGGTTAATTGACAAGAGGCTACAGCTCCCATGCAGAAGAATGACTGGAGACGTGCAAAGTGGAGATGGCAACTTCTTTCTTTGAGTTGCTATTGAAGTGACACGGTAATAAAAACCTTCTTTTGTGTCCCATACGTTCAGTGCAAGTCCTGCGATGGACATTGAAGTGCAGTGGGCCAAGCCGTGGGTAGAAAGGCGGTTTGATTCTCATGGGTTTTTTTTTTGATAGGCTAATAATGACACCATCCAGAATACAAACTGAAGTATGCTCGTTGTTGGTAAAAAATGAGGAGAATTCCATGAGCAACATTCGAGTTTAATTTCTGAACAAAAGCAGAATATTTGGAATCAAATTAGAGGATGTGTCTCCCCTTCCAAACATGTATAACTTTTGTGAATAAATACAAATTTAAACAATACTTGGTAAAACTGGCAATAATTATGATGGCCCTGCTTCAAGAGGCTGTAGATCAGTTTGGCTTAGATATGTACCTAGAATTATTTTAACACTGGCAACTTAGGCTATTTTTTAGGACAGAAATTCTTATGTGCTATGACTGTCTCATGACATTTGTGGCATCATCTGGTTGGAGCTGTGCTGGAAATGCTTTTAACCTGGCCTTTCGTCTGAGGATTTAGTGCATCCATTTTCTGTACTAACCAAAACAGCTGGGTAAATACCCAGAGAAATGTAAAAAGTAATCTGTCAAAAGGAGAGAGTTCTTCCTCACTACTACAGGTTAAACATGTTTTTTTTAAAAAAAACAGAAGAACCTCAGAGACCCAAAGTCTTCATTTATGCACAAATTATTTTTAAATAACAACATCCTACAGATGGAATACTTAATCTTACTTGAAAGAAAAGATACTCAACAGAAAGACCATCCCTTCAGATTGCTATTCATAATTTAGAAAAAGTATCAGTAAAGTTAAGTACATTTTAAATAATTCAAACAGATGCCATTACCTTGATCTCTGGGATCACAGAATCATAGAATCGTTTGGATTGGAAAGGACCTTAAAGATCATATTGTATTTAGGGACACCTCCCACTAGCCCAGGTTGCTCAAAGCCCCATCTAACCTGGCCTTGAACACCTCCAGGGATGGGGCATCCACAGCTTCTCTGGGCAACCTGGGCCACTGCCTCACCACCCTCATAGTGAACAATGCTGCTTCTCTGTTTACTTGGGAAATACAATGAAGCAAGTAAGCAAAGCAGGAGCACGATTTTCTTTCACAAAAATTAAAGAGTGCTTCTAGATTCATCCCAAAAATAAGTCAGGACAGCCAGTGCTGCCATGTTTTGCATGGCCATCATCAGCTGCTATCAGGATCTGAGTTAAAACACTAGAAGTCCAGTTGGAGATCGCCATTCGAGCTCTCTCTAGCCAATGTAGTCAGTCTCTGCAAGGTGATTAATCTCCCCCTAAAATGAATGCTTGAGACCAGTGAGATGTTTTATTCTCCAGGAGTGCCTATTTCTTTCAGTGATGACAGAGAACACTGAGCAACTAGCTTAGATTTGATGCAGCCTAAGCTAACTTTCATGTGGTTAAAGTTAGGGAAAACAAATCCAAAGTCAAGAGTCTAAAGAGATGTAGGACTCTGCTGAGGACCAGTCAATTCTAATACTGACCTATAGCCTCTAAGTTGTTTGGAAAACAGTTGTCTTTCTAATGACTATCTGAATATATTCAGTATAGCAGTACAAACAAAGAGGATAAAATACTTAAAAAAAAATCACAGAGGCTTTTTCCAGGGAAGAGGCTCAACCTTTCTTTTGTTTTTCCTTTGTGAGTTACTATTAAAATAAGACGAGGCTTTGAGAAGAACTCACTGGTTGAAAAGCTGTTCAACACATGCACAAAATGAAACCTGTTTGGCCATCCCTGTCTATCACAAACATAAACAGGGAGACAGAGATGATTCACTTAAATGACTTCAACTTGACCGGTAATATCTTGACACATTTCACTGGGGATGGTATAACTTACACAGCTCTTAAAAAGTAAGTTTAAAAAAAGGATACAGCAATGACTGTGGACTGAAGATTTATTAGAAAGATTCCCTAACCATCTCTTGGAAGTCAAATTTCCATGTTCTGTGCAAGCTCTGTGAGAAACTGCCTTCTTGACACGATGCTCATTTATCTCCTCTCACTCTGTGTTCTTTGAGGTCTCCTTTTGCATTATGTGTTGGGTAGTAGTAGACTGATTTAAACATTTCTACATCTGTGCTGTTGCCAGAGATCATAGTGATTTAGTGAATCAGGCATGCATCATTCATACTTCTTCCCTCTTTTCACTGCATATGATTTTAAGGAGAAATAAAAGGCAAGAAAGAGACAAGGGTACAACTTGCCTCAGTAAATGCTTTTTAGGAGGGGCCCTTTGTGCTGATGGATTAGGTTATGAGAATTTGAGCTCAGCTCAGTAATATTTAAAATATATATTTTTATCCGTATTCAGAAAAAAAGGCTTTTGTTGTAGCATACTTACTTGTGACATTTTATTCTCAGCATACAGGATGCAATACATTGTTGGTTAAGGACTCCATGTAAGCAAAGCTCTAGCTTTCCATTGTTGTATATTGGAGAAGCATGAAGGTGTTTGAACAGGCAAATGCTTCTGTATATTACTAACAGTATTTCTAGGTCTGTAGTCTAACATTCAGATTTTAAACAATTACCTTAACTGAGAAGCTGGCAAAAAGCTTGTCTAGGTTTTGTCCTGCACTCCCTTCTGTCACCTCATTCAATTCTGATAAAAACATAGTTTGTGATTCCAATTCCACTGCCAATCAGCTCTTAGACTTCATAGACAAAAATAATATCAGGGCTTCCTTTGCCTTTCTGTTTCTGGTGAACTGAGCATCAGCTAGTTTTGTTCTCTTTGGACCTTTGTGAAGAAAACTTAAAAACTGAAATATTAGCTTTTCTAAGCAGTCATTAAATATTTAGTCACAGACTCCATGCAGGTTTTTGTCTTGGATGTTGGGGTAAAAATTCTCTGATGTGGTAGAGAAGAATTTAGCATTTTTTACTAATGCCAGTTACATGCTATTCTCATTCAAAGGTGGGGACCTCATGATTTATCTACTCTTTAAGCCCATAGATTCTTAAACTTTCTGCTTTAGCTAAAGGAGTATCTTTTAACAATGCCCATAAACAACTTCTGTTTTCAAACTCGTATAACTTGAGAGCAAAGATAGGTGACTGTCTCCTACATGTGTCTCTACCTGAACAGAAGGTGTGACATCTAGGACAGTGTATCAGAGTTACGAGAGACATACTGCTGGGTATAAATATAGACTACTCAGAAGAACAACATATAGATTTAAACATATAGACTGGTGTACTCTAGGTGTGTTGTGGTTTTAAGGCCACCCGGCAACTAAGCACCACGCAGCCTTTCTCATTCTCTTCCTCTCTGGTGGGATGGGGAAAAGAATTGTGAGAAAAAAAAGGTAAAAACCTCGTGGGTAGAGGAAAGGACAGGCAGGTTCACTCACCACTTATGGTCATGGGCAAGAAAGAGACTCAACTTGGGGAAAACACAAAAAACTCAATTTAGTTTGTTAACAATCAAAACCAGAGCAAGAAATTGAGAAACGAAAAAGAGAACTACCTCTTAAAAAGGCACCTCTCCCCCATCTCTCACTTATTCCTACACTCAAAGGCTTTGCTCCCAATTTCTCTACCTTCTTCCCCCTCACCAGCGCAATGGGCAGGGAATGGAGGTTGCGGCAGTCCATCCTGTGTTGTCTCTGCCGCTCTTTCCTCCTCAGGGGAGGGGTCCTCACAGTCTTCCCTGCTCCAGCGTGGGGTCCCTGTCATGGGAGAGTCCTTCACAAACTGCTCCAACGTGAGTCCTTCTCTCGGGCCACAGTTCTCCACTAACTACTCCAGAGTGGGTCCCTTTGGCTGCAATCACCTCTTCCAGTGTGGGGTCCTCCATGGGCTGCAGGGTGGGATCTGCTCCACTGTTAAATCTCCGTGAGCTATCAAATTCCATGGACGCTGTCCCTAGATTGGGGACAACGTGCATCACCATGGTCTTCACCACGGGCTGCAGGGGAATCTCTGTTCCAGCACCTCCTCCCTCTCCTTTCTCTTCACTGACTCTCGTATCTGCGCAGTTGTCGCTCTCACATCCCACTTCTCTCTCTGCTGCAGGTTCTTTCACTGGCTCCTGAGAAACTCCCAGCTCTTGGGTGGGTGCTGCGCTGGGTTGGTTGGGTCAGGGCTTTGGCAGAGGCTGGGGCAGCAGCTGGGTTGCAGCAGAGGCTTGGCAGGCAGCTGGATGGGCCAGGCCCTACCTGGGGCCATGCAGCCATTCCATGCACCGTGCCTCCTCTTCATTGTGTCATTCGCAGAGGTGCTGATGGGCTCGGCCTTGGCCAGAGGCGGGTCTGGCTTGGAGCTGGGGAAACTTCCAGCAGCTTCTCACAGGGGCCATCTCTGCAGTCGCCTCCCAGCTCCAAAAACCTTGGAGCTGAGGGAACTTTTAGGAGTTCCTTACAGGAGCCATCACTGTAGCATCTCCCTCACTACCAAAAAACCCACCACACAAAACCACAGCAAGGTGCTAATAAAACGAGAAACTGCACATATGAAATCCATCAGTATCTGTACAATTAAACTTCTATAATGCAGATCATGTAAGACATGATTTAAACACCTAAAAATGGAAGTCATGTCCCAATACTCCAGAGGGGGCAGTGGAGGCGATGTTCATGAACACCAGAGACATATCAAGAAACAGGTAGACCATGCCATCCTGTGGGCACAGGTGGGGAAATCTTTCCCATGCAGCTCTGTTAACAAATCTCAATTTTCTTGACCTTTTAAATCATAGAATCATTAAGGTTGGAAAAGACCTCAAGGATCATCAAGTCCAGCTGTCAACCCAACCCTGCCTAACCTATTCAACCAAAATAAACATGAAATACCTTCTGAAAGTTTTAATCTCCACAGCAAACAGCATATACCTGAGTAACCCAGCACTCTGTGCTGTCTTGAAAGACCTTCAACTGGGGGTTCCTAAGAGATACTTTGATCTCTAGAGGTCACAGGCATACACAGTAATGAGACCAGCTAGATTTTCCATCATTGCTTCCCAACATCTTAGGCCTCTGCACTGTATTTGTCTTATTATAGAATTACAGAATGGTTAGGGTTGGAAGGGACCTTTAAAGGTCATCTAGTCCAAGGCCCCCTGCAATGAGTGTGCTTCACTCTGGCCTCTTATGCAGAGCTGCCAAAAGTACCAGTCTATGTGATACTTCCTAGCAGTGAAATGATAGTGTGTTCACACACAGTATCCTCTAACTCTGACTTTGCAGTCAGTCAATAATACTTACATCTTTGTGAGAAATCAAACCCTTAAAAAATATTGGCCTAGTTTTATTCTCCAGTTAATAGATTGCAGACAATTATGACCTGTGTACAATCATGCTTACACATTTCTAACATTACACTAGAGACAGATTTGATGTAAAAGAGAGCAGCATAGCATCTGCCATGCCAAGATGAGAAGGTTTAGTTTATTTTCACTTGTCACGAGAATAAAGGTTCAACGGATCCCAGAGACAGAAGCATGACTCAAGAAGGTAATCGAAATAATTGTAATTTGAGGTCCCTGTGGCTACTGGTATCTTTCCTGAGGAGACAAGCACAAAGGTCCATGTAGGTATGTTCAACTGTGTATATGTACAGGTATATGAACACACATGCATGTGTTCATGTAAGCAAGGAGCAATTCAGTTGAAAAAAATGTAGACATCTCATCTATTTGAAATGTTTTAGGATTTTGTCAGGATATGGCAATAAGACTTAGAGGGAAGAACTTTTTGCTGGATTGGCTATGGGAGGCATAATGGAGTATTGTACAATATAAAAAATGGGACTAAAGACCTATGTTTAATTAATTGAGTCCCGGATCCAGTACGTGGCAAAGAGCTGTTGTCAATACAAGAAAACGGTAGAGCTACGGGAAGTAGCACAGGAATGAAGGAACTGGATGCCTTGGGATGTCTGGGGATCTGTCACCGACATCGGCACCAGGTGTCTGTTCTTCCATACTCTTGTTTCCACATGGTTTTGTGCTTCCACTTAGGGAAGGAACCAAAAGAGCAAAACCAGGACAGGGGACAACAAGCTAAGGCTGATAAAAAGAATAAGAAGGAAAGAAGTGGGAAAGTTCAGCACAAGTGGTATCAATTCCCCCTCAAAGCTAGTGCACTGCATGAGCCTGATCTCTTTTCACTTTGAGGCTGTCTGTCTATCTGTGCTATCAAATACGACATATCTCACCTTAATGCACAGCCTGCAATGGAGGGAGTGGATTAGGCCTCTGGAGATGAGGACTAACAAGTTAAAATTAAACTTTTTTTTTTTTCTGTTGGGCTGCAATGACCTATTTATATGATTTCTTTCTTGCTAGCTAGCTTTTTTTAACTTTACAAGATGTACCTGGCCTCTCTCATCTCTCTCTAAACTGTCTCCCTGATGTCCTGATCACTCTCTGATCTATTTCTCTATCTGTTGGGTGGATGCTAATATGACATATTCAACCTTTAAAACAAACCATTTATTTTGAAACTTGGCTATGTCAGAGTATTTGATGCGTCAAACATGAAAATGAATGTATATTTGGATATTGGGTACATCATGTCTTGATATTAAATTATCTCCTGAAAGGTGGATTGATTTTTAAACTGGCAGGATATATGTATTGCTTCCCTGAATCTCTAGCATGAAGCTAAACATGAGGGGAGACTAGGAAAGGTTCTCTATGAAGCAGAGACAGAGTTGCTCAAGGGCTATGAGTGTTTTCTTTATATTAATAAATTCTTTTTTGTGCTTAAGGAAAGAGATTCTGTCATTCTCTTCCATTATCATGTGACAATAATATATTAATCTTCTAGGAGAGATACTTATCCTAGAGATAATATTTAATTAATGTGCAAAGAAGGAAGTTTAAGTGAAAAATGTACTTAAAAAATCATATATATTTAATAACATTGGCACAGATATTTCAAAGTCCTTTTTTTCTTTTTGATATCTGGGCCATTTGCATTCATACACACTGAAGCCTAACACTGTCAGTATCTGAAGAAAAATGACAAACTGAGATATACTTTTAGAAAGATAGATAGATTGAGTGTCCATTCATGGTTAGAACTGGGATTTTTTTCTGCTTGAACTTTCCTTGCCACTGTTCACAGATTCAACACATAGGAAAAGACATTGTACAATTCTTTGCAATATTCTAGATTCAAACCACAAGACAGAGAATCCTCCTCTTACAGGACAACTGCTCAGTGTGCTACTTGGAATCTTCTGGGGCTGCATGTAGAACCCTATGGGTCTGCATCTGGCTGGTTATCACTATGAAGGCTGCATGAATACAACTTAGTTGCTGGCTTACTATCAAATGAGTTAATCAAGTACTTATGCAATTTTCTCCTCTTTATGTGAAGACTGCTTTGGGAAGACATTTTTTCATTTTCAAAATCTTCACAAGATATTGCTAAAATATCTAGACATCTCATGCTTTCAGATTTCAAAACAAATACTGACTGTGCTGCAAACAGGGTAGCCTCAAATTTCCTCTCCTCACCTGCATCTCTCAGATGCTGACATACAGATGTCAAGACGACAGCCCAACCAGACAGCCAGTGGCCTTCATTTCTGTATGAAGACTTGTGACTTCTAAAAACTTCCAAACCTTCCCAAAACAACAGCACTGCTTTACCAGTGAGTCAATCACTTAAATATTTATCGTTTTATGTTCCACTTTTGACAGAGTGTTCTGTCTTTTTTTCCCTTTTTCCAAATAGCCCTTCTTGGTTTTTTTTTTCTGACATCAATGCCAGTTGAGCAGAAATAAAATCCTGACACCGGAAAAAATAAAAAATTACATATACAGGATAAATTAGATAAAATCTAAATAAAACTAAGTCCCAAGTTACACAAAGAACTATAATCTGCTTTTTTTTCCCAAAAATTATAAGGCACATCTGGAAAGATAACTCAAACAAACTCTCAGATTTGGTCCACTATTTCCTCTGCTTACCTACAGCCTTCCTATACTCCGACATGCAGAACATTCCCTCATAAGAAGCCTTGAACAGTCTAAAGGAGAAATCCCAAATGAAGAATAGTCTTGAATTCCACTCTAGTGTGAATTTCTCATACAGCAGGATTTTCATCATCTCTGGTTGGACGATGAAGTGGCCTCAAATTGTTCTCAACTTTGTTAACTCCTGAAGGCATGTGGTGATGCAGTATTGCTGAGTATGACACACCGCTTGGGAAACATCAGTAATGTAGAAAGTGCATTTCTTGGCACCATATACATGGATCAACTCTGTCTACAGCTTTGTTTATATAATGTTAAAGAATTTTCAGTGAACTTAAAAGAACTTCCATCTTTGACTTCAAGTTCTGTGGTCTGGTTCCCAGGAATCTAGATGGCCATGTAATGAATGCTCTGGGATGAAAGCTAAAACTGCCAAATTGAGTCTTCCAGGATAATCATGGTCAAACCTTCTCTGTGTACAGCAAAGTTTGTTTTCAGGGGAAAGTTGAGGACTTGGAACAAATTCCAACAGCAGCTGAGGAACACTCCTGGGTTTATCATCTTTGGCTTCATCACATTCTGCAGCAAAAGCTAAGTACATTTCTGTTATCTGCCTTTCTCTAATGCAAATGTAAGCAAGATGCATCTCTAAGAAACCCCTTCATAAAGATTTTAAAATCCAGATTAAAAAAACCCTTAAAAGTGAAACAAACAAACAAACAAATTCTAACAAAGACAGACAAAACCAAATGCCCTTATCAAATATGCGACTCTTTTCTACAAGCTTCTCCTGAGAGGAAGACCAATTTGTGACATTCACTAGTCATGTTTCTTAATGCATTACTGGAAGGTGACAAGACATGATAAGGAGAGCAGTGTGAGAACCTCCATAGAGCAGAAAGATTTCATTGACTGTGATGTGTGTCACTGGTGATAACAACGAAAATTTGCCATGCTTATAACCACCTCACAATGCTAAGATGAACAGATTATAGGAGTGGTAGGTGCTTCTTTTAGTTACTAGTTGGCTTTCATGAAAATGGTAGGTAAGCTGAACTAGTATCTAGCTTGGTTTTCTCCTCCATGCAGAAGTAATTAAGAAGGCAATGACAAAAGGACAGGTATGTTCTGTATTTCTGACTTGAAATAATTAATTTAGATTAGTGAATAACATTTTCAAAAGTACCTAAATGTTTCAGGCTTTTAAGGCTCACTTCAAAGTATATTTACTCCACATAATACAGCATGCTTCCCAGACCCCAGAGCTAGTAACTAATGAGCTAGATCCTGTGTCACCTTGTTGATAAGCAGAATTATTTAGTACAGCCATAACATCACACTACCAAGGTTTCTGGCTTCTGTGATCTCTGCTAGGGTGGCACTGTCTGAGACATGCAAATGTACCATCTCTTGGAGTTTGCTTGCAATGCTCCATTACAGTGCACAGACATGCCTTCAAGCACTAAGATTTACAACTGACTAAAGGAAACTCAGGCTCTTACAGGTGTGTAAGCTGCTTTTGAAAGTAAGACTTGGGAACCTCTGAAAAAATCTACATCGGAGATCCAGTACCTTGGCAGAGATGCAGGCAGGAGTCTACAAATCTCAAGTGTGAAACTCAAACTAAGATTTGTGGTAACCTAGATTAAATAAATTTTGGAGGCCTTTCTAGATAGCTGCTGCTGATTTTAAAGCTGAAAGAGATTTCAATACACAATTATCCTTTCCTTGCTATCTGATTGGAGACTTCCGTTATGATTCAGTAAGGCTCCAGTATGAGTTTTGCAGTAAGGAAAAGTTCCACGCTTTCCTCAAATAACGGTGTTCCCCTTGCAATTCCTATTTGCAACAAATATTATTTAACATATCCACTCTTGTCTTGGTAGGTGTTTGGGAATATTAGAGTCTCCTCTACGAGAGGTTTGACTTCAGCTCATCAGCTAGTCTTGAACTACTCCTTCCTACTACTCGTTTTTCCTGGAGCTTTGGAAGAAAGTGGTGGTGCTTCTACTTTAAAGCCAGCCTCTTTGTGCAAGAACATTGTGAGTCAGTCATACTGCGTTTTTGCAATATTTTTGCAATGGTTGGTTCTTTGGATAATTGATTTCTGAATCTTTTCTACCCTGCCTTTTTTTTAAGTGGTGGTACCAGGATGGTTCTGAACTTCTTGTTATGAGGGGCTAATCATCACTTTTCCATGTTGCAGGTGGTAACTTCTAAATTTCGCCACTGTTTTAAAAAATGTGGATACGGATTTCACAGTTGTTCACAACTGTGGATATCCAAAATTTATCAGTGATCACTGCCTAAAATAGACACAACAGACTATCCGGGTCTTGTTTTGGTATAATTTGCCTACCTCTCTGCCCCTGTCTATTTCAATGAAACTACCAATTTGCATGACCTGAGAGTCTGGTCTGTACATTTTTCCATTTATGCCACTGTGGCTAAAATTGAGGTTAGATAAATAGTTCAGTAAAATAAAGACACAGTCAGCAACAGTATGATAAAAGAATTATTTGTCTTTTGATTCAAATTCACATGGGAGATAATTAAACAAACAACCTCCTTGATGTTTAGCTGTGGGGAAAGGAAATGAATGGAAAAAAAAATCTTCCCTTACAACTGAACTTTCTTCATAATATGTGGCCTTTTCTTCCTGTAAACAGCAGAAATACATGCATTCAGCGCAGTGAAACTTTGAGAGAGGGACTACAGAGTCAGACTCCACCCAGCAGAAATTCAATACATTAATATCAAGGTCTGTCAAAACAGATTCTCCTGGCAAAGAGTTTTCTAAGGAATGGTCTTCAATGCTAGTGTTGTTTGATTGTTACAATCCCTCCCTCTAGCTTCTCCCTCAAAATGTGCCTCTTTTATTATCTCAGGTTTGTAATGAAATTTCCTTAATATATACCATTCTGAGACCATCAACTCAGATTTCTGTCAGTCTTAAAGATATTTTTAGTAGTCACTATTTAAACAATTATTTTTAGATTTCTGTGAACACTGATAGATGTTGTGAGGGCTAAAACATTAGTGGTTAGCATGTATTAGAGCCGCATAACTAAAACAAAAATAGAGATTACAACAATTGTTAAGAGAAAAGGCTAACGGACATTGCACACGTGGAGAACAGTACAAATTGCATGTATTCAGAAGGACTTGAGGAATGTTACACATTACATGGCTTTGGGCCTCATAGGACTTCTGGGAGAGTTCAAACAAAACAAAGTAAAAAAAAAAAACCCAACAAACAGCCAACATCCTCCTTTTAAGTCCCATGAGGAGGCCCACCTTGCATTCCCATTGATAGCTGCCAATTTTATTGGTTAGTGTTAAAAAAAATAGGTCACATGCCAGTCTCTATGCGTCTTCTTGCAGATGACTACTAATTTGACAATGCTAACTTTGTACTTTGACCTGTAGCTGTCAAGAGACTCTTGCATCTGTGGTTCAAGAGAAAGTTTTATAAGCAACTTTGCATATAAATATTCATTTGCTCATCATAGCATGTTCAACCAGCAAGAAAAATGAGAAACAATTGTAGAGTTGAACAAGATGGTACAATAAAGCAAAGTATTAGTCCCTTTGGTTGTAGCTATACACAAAATTATACTTTTGTCACCGAATATCTACTTCTGTGATTCAACAGAAACACTGTAAATCCCTCTGAAGGTGTACATTTCAATATTAGAATGTCTTATTTCCATTTAGCTGAAACCTGGCCATGATCAGCTGAAATGAAACTGAAACAAAATTTTAATTAATAAATAAATTATAAAATCAGGCTCTCCACTCTTTTTTTCACTTGTTTAACTAAACTGCATTAAAGTCTTCCTTAAACTTTAAAAGTGTATTTGCTCTTGGAAGAGAAATAGCTCCAACTGAATATCATCAAAATAGAAACAAAATGCTGCAATCAGCTTTTCACACCATTTTGTAACTAGCTTACCCTCCAAAAGGCGGCAACGGCCTTGTCTGTGGGAACGGTGCGGTCCTAGCACAGTGGTCTATCATCCATTCCAGATTGTGGCCTTGGCCACTTTAACAAAGACAAGACAGCTGCTACATTTAAAGTTATAAACTCAGTTTGCAACTAATTCTTACCATGCCAGAAAAACAACTAGTTACAGAAAATGGTGAAAATAATAGTACCTTCATGTGCATATGTAATAGATGGGAGGGTAGAAATTCCCTTCTGAATGGAAGAGACTTCAGTGCTTTCCAAGCCAGTCCACAATGAGGACAATGCTATTTTTTAAAATCCTATTCCCCATTTTTCTTGCACATGACATATTACATTGTACTGTACAGTGTGTGGTGACGAGAAATTCCCTGCTTATTTAATTGTGATCCTTCAACGAATTTGAAAGGGAGCGTTTTATTTCCATTTCTTTAATTTACTAGTTCTTTAGCTGATGATTTTATTAACCCTTGTATTTGAGAACTGATGCTTAACAAAAAAAGAAGACAAAAAAAAGGCCTTTGGCAGTATTGCGGAGGCCTGGAACTGAATAATGCACTTTAATAATGAGGGATAGAGTTATGGCTTTTGCTGATGGCTGTGACCGGCTCTGTGACCTGATTATGTCGCAGAGTGTCAGCAGCTGAGACACTACAAAAGGGAGCGCATCCCATCAAATCTATCTCCATTGTAATCACTCGCACTGCTGAGAGGCTTGTTAGGAGCAGGGAATCCATCAGGCCTCATTAGCACCGTTTACCATCAAGAAGCTCAAAGAGCAAACGTGTACCCTCTCATCAGAATAATGAGAACCAAAGTACTCCTATTATCTAATTGGATCAACAATGCCTCTCTCTCTATTCACTTTCCTGAGCTACTTGTGGACTACAACTCTCAAAAATTAGTTATTTTTTGTTAATTGCCAGGGTGGAGCTGTGCTCAAGGTTTTTAATATACGAAGGTTCTCACATCTAAAGAGCACGGCACAGGCACAATGAAACCCGAGTTCCTCTAAGGGCGTTCTTGGATTATACGGATGCCATCCCAATTAAATTCACTGTTCAATTAAAGTGGGTACTGTACAACTACACCACACTTACTTAGGTTTTCCCATTAACCTACCAGGAAACAGAATGTTTTGCCCTCTTTAATCACAAGACAGTTCATAATGCCAAGTCTCATCATGCTACTTTTTTACTTTTTATGGTAAAATGTTATTTTGCAATTGTTAAATTGGGATATATTTTTCTCCTATTAGACAACTCCCATCTTTCAAGAAAAGAAACTAAACTTACTCAGCACCCATAGTTAGAATGTATTTGATCCTGTTGAAGTCAAGGGACCTACACAAATGCAACTGATGACAATTACACACCATGTTTTAGCCAGATAGGAAACTGGCTTGCAGGTAACACTTATAGAAACCAGAAGCATCATCCTTGCTTCTGTATTTCTGTGGTTCAAATACACTTTTCATGTAACTTAACAGACATAGTGAAACCCACTCAAAACTCCTAATATTTTCTTTCCTTTGCAATAACAGAGTGAAAAAGATAAATGTCTGGTTGTTACACCTCTGAAGAATCCAACTGCAGCAATGGCACTAGGATCCTACTGTAAGTGCAGGCTGAAGCCAAGTGGGTAGACAGCTTCTCTTTGAAATCAGTGTATCTACTGACAGGGTGGAATCCAGCAATTCTGCTACCCTGGCCTTGAAATTTAAGATATGAAAGCCCAGTCCTGAAAATGCTTCCTGGAGAGTGCTTAGGGTAAACAGAACATAAGCAGTGTTACACAGGCCAATGGCTCTTCATAATATGCCTGTGAAAATGAAAATTTGATTTAGAGTCCTCTACCTGTACTGTATCAAATTAATCAGGTGATCTAATAACATTATTCCAATGGATTAGATCTCTTTGCTAGAGTGGTCTGGGGAGCTCTGGTATTAAGGTTCATATTGCCATCCGAAGGAAAAAAAAATAATTATACCATAATTGTGAACTCAATAATTAAATTACTAACAAATATGCTATATAAATGATTGTTAATATATATAATTTTGTTTCTGTGATTGTAAGAACTCCTAGAGTATTGGGAATTAAGGCCATGCCATATGTCATTTAAAATATAATTTCCCTAAATCTGCCATAGGATCTTAGATTTGACCTATAGCCCAATGTCTCCAGGGATTACTGATCACCATATATTTAGCTAGACAGATGGACATTTACAAGCCCCGAATTTCTATAACAGAAGCAGCGTATAATTACAAAGATTGCACATAAAAACAGTCTGGTAAGTTATCCAGCCTTATATTTGCAGGAGTGAATTTTGGGTGTCACACTTGTGATTCTTTGAAAGGGGCACTTTTCAAAGGGCAGATTCTTAACATATGGTGGAAATCTGGCTCCTTAACAAGTCCAGGCAGATAGTTCAGAAATGAAGTATTCAAAATTACTATTCACTTACGCTCCTGGTTTTGAAGAAATATACCTTCCAGTTCTTGTTTAGCTGGTATAATTTTAATAATTTTCAGGGAATGTAATTTAATTTGTGGAATGTAGTTTCATTACCCTGAATGGTCCTGTTTTTCAGACAGATAGCTTCAGAAGTGTGCTCTAAGTGATATGGGTTTACGCTGAATATTATAAAAATGGCTGTTATATTACACACTTATTATCAATATTTATCTATATTGTGGCTGGGTCTGCAGTACTGATTATAAACCCAGGAACATTTATAAAAACAAATAATAAAAAGACAGCCCTTATTTAAAAGAGCTAGGCAAACAGATTCTGTAATTTTATCCAACAATAGGGAAGATTATTCCTTTTTTTTCCCCTCTTTCTCAGCAACCTGTGGAATTATTGGACTTTACATTATGTGTGGAATAAACAAGACCCAGCCTGAGGGAATCTATAGTTTCATTCAATGATATCTTCACAGTACTATTTTTTTAAAAAAAACATACAATGAATGGGCACATTTTGCTTATGTTTTCTGTAGAGAACATGTAAAGGGAAAACTACTGAAAAACTAGTGTGGGTTTATATCTCGAGCTCTTACAATGAACATCTTTGGTGCCAAGTGCCTCATGTGAGTGGGGATTGTGAACCATTTCTGGAGCACAGACAGAAACAAGCAGGCTTCTAGGTTGGAGCTGATCTGACTATGAGTTATAGGTATTATAACCAACTTTTCTTCCAAACCAATACCCCATCCCTCTAGAAATCTTAATAGGCTTTTGAGAGCCTCCATTTAAAGCTGGCTGCATAAAATGATCCTTTGATGAAAAGGGATTGAAACAAGGGTTAAAGTAGACATTGAAAGGTTATTGTAGAGGGCACATTGTTCATACAATCCTCCTTTAATATGTGTGGTGTGCACCTGCGATAAGATGATTCATTAGATAAGGCCTCACTTTGACAAGCTCCATCGTTCAACCCTCGGGGTAGTGATGGAACAATTCTGCACCCACCCAGTAAATATAACAAGGTCAGCATTTTTTTTTTTCCTGGGACTTGGATGGTGATAGTGAACCTCAGGTTGCATCTTTGTTTATATGTTATGTTAAAGAAGGGGGGGGGGGCTCCTATAAATTATTGTCTTCTATTTTTTAATGGGCCAAAATAAAAAATATCACCCTGTTCCAATCAAATAACATGGTGATAGGAAATTACCAAGAAAAAAAATGCTCTTCATGGGTTTTTTCCCCATAGTAAACAGTAGGAGAGGAACTAAACTTCAGATTCACAGATCATCCAAGCTGCATCATTTCAATAAATGTTTACTAGGGTCTAACATCCACATAAGCACTGTGGATATCACCATACACCCAATTTGTAGCATTCAGAATAATGACATTCAAATTACTGAGTTACCATGTCCAGTCATAAGTTATATTGACAGATATGTTGCACTGACTTTATGTGAAACAAGTAGTTGTGTTAATTTTAGTTTTAGTAAATGCAATAAAGAATGATAGTAGCCACGATCTGAAAGCTCCTTAAGCATGCTACATCAATGGAATTATTTACATATGTATGGATTCAGATGCATATCTTTCTGCATCATATTAAGACTGAAACTGGAATATTTTGCAACAAATAAACAGCTCCCAAATGCAGACAATGCACAATCTCTCTCTTAGACACACCATAAACATCGTTCAAATTTCTGTTTGGATAATTTTCTTTAAACCAAAAGTTTTTCTCAGATTTGCATTACCCCCTGGCAGATTCATTGCAAATTGCTTAGCTTAGTTTATCAGCAAATGAGTAAGCCACCAAATTAAATCCATCCTGGATGCTTCATTACAATTTGTGTTCCTTCACTTGAAACATTTAATATCTTTTCAGAAATACTACAATTTGCAAAAAAGTGTAGTTTTAATAGTGCAGTAGCACTTTAATGTAGTTGTCTGTTATTAGGCATAAAAAGAGGAGGAAGACAGCTCTTATGTCTGTTAAGAATCACAGGGTTGCTGGACTTTTAAAATACCATATTATCACACTATTGTTATCCTTTCAAAAGGTTGAATTAAAGTAAAACAAACCCTAAGCCTTTTCTGGCTTGAAAACACTTTCTAACAGCTCCTAACTTCCTCCCAGTTCTCAGGCTCTCCATCTCTTACCTTGTCTGGCAAATCAATATTTGTTTATCTTCAATATGTGCACTTTTAAATTGCTGTCATACAAGCGGAACTCATTTTTGTCCCAAGATCAGCCTGCCATCAGAATTCACTGTTTGCTCCATCTTCTACTCACCTGTCCTTGTGCATTAGTGACGAGTTGCCCTGTGACCCCCTGAAGACTGGAGAGGGCATTGCCAAAGGCCTGGGAGCTTGCTATTGAGCCCATGGCTGCTGCTGCTGCTGCCGCTGCTGCTTGACTTGCTAGCGGATTATTAACCAGCTGAAAAAAAAGAAAGAAAAGATCATGGTAAACCCCCCAACAAATACAGAAACACAGAGCACTAACTGGATAAACAGAAAAGTGATTGTGCTAACGTGGGTAAAAAACTGTCTGCTCCAAGAGCTTGGATAGTTTTGAGAGGTTCTTATTTCTGAGGTTTTGGTGTCTTTGACAATACACGATTTTTAAAAAGCCAGAGGAAACTCCATGTTAATATTGAAGAATAAAACTCTCTTTTTTTACCCTTTGGGTTTTTTTTTAGTTATGCTTAATGTGTTTCTTTTGGCTCATGTGCTAATGCCGCAGGTGTTGCAGCCTAACCCTGCTGTAAACAGCAATCAGTGAAAGATTAGCATTTGATTTGAATGGGAGTGGGATATTTACCTGGGGATATTCAGAACAGAGACTGTTTTACTAATGACCCCACAAATGAGAAAAACCTGCAGATCCTTTTCATTTCTATCATTAGAGAATTGGTCTCAACATCTAGATAAATCACAGCAGAGGACTCAACCCTGTGATTAAATTCAGTAGGAACTGACTAAAAATTCAAAATTCATTTGCAAAATATAATACTGAGCAACTTACTGCCTCTCAGCTGCAAATGAATGATTGCAGGACTCATAAATTTTCAGGAAGTAAGCTGTAATGCCCACTTCGGTCGGTTCTACCTGGGTGCTCCATGTAAGGCATAGAGCACAGTCATGGCTTTCACCTCAGGATGACTATGGGAATCCCACATAGGAACAATCCTATACAACATACAAAACGTGTGTTCCTCTGTCAGAATCAAATGTCTTCTGGGAGATGGCTTGTTCACTGGATTATTGTGAAGTTTATATTTTCTTGTCCTTTTCTGAGGATGGACAAACTTTGAGTCAAGTACAAGAGGGATGACAGTAAAAAAAAATAAAAATTAAATGCTAGGAACCATCATCACTGGGACAGCTGTCTTGAGAACAATCAAACAAACCAAGTTCAACAGGCTGGAAATGGATTTTAGAGTGGGTTTGCCCCTAAGAATCACTGTATTTTAGCAGAGCTCGCAAAATGCACATTAGCAGAGTAAAGTAGCCAGAGGTTGAGGGAGGAAAAAAGTCTGGGGACAGCAAAGACGTTTTTTCTTAGGCTGGGGTGAAAATGCTGAAGCTAACTCAGAAAAGCTTGATGTTTGAGCTGAAATTAGTAGGAGTTCTAAGTCCTTAGATGGTGAGTAAACTATAGACATGGAGAGTCACAGACAGCAGTATGGGGTGTACTCCACAGACAGGCTCTGCTTCAAAATAGGTTATTAAAAATTAAACAATGATCAGTAGATGTTTTAAGCATGTAACAGATATGAGTAGTGTGTATGTTATAGATGTTTAGAAGCCCATCAGTATAAGATGTCAGATATGGTTATAATATATGCTTATAAGAAACCTGCTTGTCTGTTGGACATTGCAAAATCTACAACAATTGATTGGTCATACATTAAAACATCTATTAATCATTCATTAGCCCTTCATGAAGTATTTATAAATGGAATCTTGATATAAAGTGTTGCCTAAAGGGGTTCCTTGGGCACATCCAATTCCTCTAGAAATTGTGAAGTAAATAACTAAGTAAAGATTAGTAGCAATGCTGGAAAGAAAGATGACATTGTTGGAGGAAATATTTTGATTTGGAAAAAATTGTTATATGAATCTCCAAAACCAGTCCGGGGCATCCCACGGCAAGAAAACCAACCAGGAATCAAACACAAAGGGGGAAACTGCAATGACTGCTTGATTAGCAGTCTTGATGAGCTCTAAAGAGAGTGGAGATAGGCACAATGACCAAGGCGAAGCTCGGTCCCTGAATGCAGAGTTCACGCAATTCCACTGACTGCACAAGGTGTGAGCTCACACGTAGCTTCACACACTCATCAGTGACTTGGGTGGTGGTGCCTGAGCACAGCAGTGTAATGCCAGGTAGCAGAACAGATAAACTGGACAGTTTTCTGCCCAAAACAGGGACATCTATTATTCAGATCAGAAGCTGGCAAACCCTGCCTTTCTCCACAGCACTTCATGGGCAGCACTGGGACTTGGAGTAATTCCCTTGCAGCTGCAAATACCTGGAGTAAAAAGGGGCAGTAGCGGAAGAGTAAGACTTTCAGAAAAGGCCTTCTACAATCTTACTAGCCACAAATTACTGCACCTGTTGTCCTACAGCATTGGACTGCAGGTATAAATGATAATCTTTGCATGGTTACCTGACATCAGCTAATAAACTACATCAGCTGCTACAGTTTATGGCTGCAGTTGTATATAAGAACAGTTACTTGACGAGCATAGGTAAGCTCGTGAATCTGGAAACTACAAAGGGTTAAAACCTTCTAAAAATCAAACTATCACCTTCTAGAATCTCCTTTCCATTTTTCTTGCTCCAGTTTTCAAAAACTGCACATTTTCAAATACAACAATAAAATTTAATTACAACAAACCCTGGAGACACTCAGGATTGCTTTTAGTTGCATCACAGAGATAAGCTACTTATTAAAAATGATGGCAGAGGCTATGATATGCATAGGTACCCTGGGCCTTACCATGTTCCAGGAAAAATCACAGTGAATGGACAAACTCACAGAGTAGGAGACTTCTAAGTGCATATGAAAGCAGCCCTATCTATTCATAAGTCTGATTAAAAATTAGAAGGTGCATTTTTCTTGGAGCACCTTGTGAAGATTTTGGCTGCAACTTACACTCTGTTAAAGTGACCCCTTTTATGTGGTGTGCAAATTGAGGATGGAGAAACACACCTCACTTCATTACGTCTGGACACTAAGGTTACTTCTAACACATCATATCTTGCTTTTATTTTAAAATTAAAATCTCTGACTTGAGGGGTTTATGCCATTTCTCAGTGCAGGTTGGATCCCTGAGAATAATTACTGGAAATATTAGGAATATATTACGAAAGATCCCACAAAGGGCTCTTCCTTTTTTGTTTCTGTATTTAAATAATATAATTTGGAAGGCTGAGACATCTGGAGCTGTCAATTCCAGTGCCCAAATTTCTGCTCCCACTCAAAACACCAGCCATAACAGCAGGTAACAGTCATCTTAGTTTAAAGTCACAGACTGGCCCTCTCAAGGATGCCTCTGCTAATGACATGGTTATATGGGGAAGCAAACTTTATGAATCTTGTAATAACTGAGTAGCTTCATTACATTTTTCTGACTTTCCAAAGATGAACTTTTAAAGGAAAAGCATGTAAGAGTTGTTGTGCTCTAACTCAGTGTAAAGCAGGAGCCATTCCACTGCAACAAACAGAACTCAAACAAATACAACTAACCTGTAAATGATGGGGGATAAAAGAGTTACTATGTACAAGATCCTAAAACCGTGACATGTGAAAGAAGAGTTTCTAGGGTTAAGATATAATCTTCCAAAAGACCAGTTTCAAGAAAAGGGTGGTAGAGTCAATGCTGCAAGCGGTTTTCTTGAGAGAGAGCTGCAAATACTTTTTTCTTCTTGGAAGAATACCCACTTTTTCACAGTGGCTCATGAGACAGATTCGGGGTAGTAGTCACTTGGCCTTAAAAGAAAAGGACGATTCCAAATTGAACACAGGTTTCTGAGGATACTCTGGTCCCTTCTTCATTACTGTGACCAGAATTATCATCTTCATTGCACATGGATGGCAAGGTTTTGGTAGTGAGGGAGCTGCAGAGAAGGAGGGAGGAAAAAAGAGTGAAAATAACAGAGGGAACACCAAGGTCAGAGAAAGGAGGAGAAGGAGGGGCTCCACAGCAGAGCAGGTATCCTCACTGTAGCCCTTGGAGGAACCCACACTGAAGTAGATGGATATTTCCTGGGGAGACCTGTGATCCGTGGAGAGCCCGTGCAACAGCAGGGGAGAAGGTTGAAGAGGAAGGAGCAGTGGGGAGGAGCTGTTCTGGACTGACCATAGGCCCCCATGTCCCCTGCACAACTGGGGGTGGGTAGAGGAGTCAGGAAGGAAGGAGTTAAGTCTGGGAGAGGAGGAGGAAAGATGTTGTTTTAATGTTTCTCTGTTTGTTTCTCACTATCTGACCTATTTTAATTGGCAATAAATTAATTATCCCCAAGTTTTGCCCACAACAGCAATTGGTAAGCAGTCTCTCTCTCTTGACCCATGAGCTTTCTCATCCTGTTCTCTACCTCATCCCACTGAGGCAGTGAGTGAGCGGCTGAGAGGGCATTTGGCTGTTAGCCAAAGCTAACCCACCACAGTGTCCCATTACAGTACCTGGAGACTATATCTAATAACAGCAATATGCAAGTGTCTTCAACACCTTGAAGACCCAGAAGCAGAGCATTCCAACCTAGCTAGCCATATGCTTGGTTTCTAAACATAAATTAATTGATGCTGAAGCATGGTTTCCCTGGAAGTCCCTAGCAGTTCTTCTGGAAAATTCTTTACATAGTATTAATGCTTATATTCCTAATTATTTTCAATATGCATATATACCTTGTACCAGTTGATAGCTCCCTTAGACCTATATTAAATCTCAAAATCCCTGAAGGAATTTAAAAAAAGACACTGGAAAGGTTGCTTCAACTTAATCCTGGGAAAGCACCTAGATACCACAAGGATGTGTGCCAAATAAACGTTTGTAATAATCAACAATAAGAAGACCACTTAACATTTATATAGAATTTTGCAGCCAAATTTTTCAACTATGGCTGCCTGAGCTCTGCCAGTTTAGTTTATTTTTTAGGGTCTTAAGCAAAAATAAGTCAAATTTTCAAGAAACCTGTGAACATGAAGATCCTAAGAAAGCCAAGAGAGAATACATAGGTAACAAAACAAAATAAATTAATTTTATCCAAAAAGATACCATGACCAAACATTTTGGAAACCCCGTATGATTTAGATAACAGTTAGAGACTTTTATTTTTTTTTCATTTTGACCCTCCCCTCTCTACTTTTAGTTTGTGTAATAGGATAATTACAACATTTAACTTTTATAAATGAACAACAGGGTAAATTGTCTAATAAAATGGCCGTCATAGAGCCTAATCATGCATAACACTTTGCAAACATGCCCCAGCAGGCAAATGTTTGAAGCAAATTCCAAATTATGAAAAAAAAAATCTGTCAACATTTGTTATTTGTACAGTGCTGAGATATGATCAACCTATAAACCCTACAATGTAGTTACAATATCCAGACCCATCCAATAATGTCTGCACAGGTTTATATTTGTAAATGGTTGTAGATGGTAAGAGTTCCAAATAGGCTGCTTAGACAGACATTCTAGTATGTGCACATGTATCAGATATTTATGTGCTGAATACAATGTAGAGACAATGATATTGGACTATGTGGAAGCACCAACTTGCCAGGGACACTTAAAATATCTGGTTCTCACAGATGCTTAATCTGCTCATTACATACATTTATTGTGGCTCAGCTATTTGCTGTCTAAATCTATGCTGAATTTTCTATCAGGAATGAGTACCGATAGCGGTATCACTGATGCGACATGACTTGATTCAATGCAAAGTGACGCGACCTGAGGTGATGGGAAGCACGCAGCACTCATGTACTCCTTGTTATGACACGGATAGAGGAGGATGCACAAAATTTCTCACAATATCTTTGTAAACAAGGTGCTGCTGGTCAAACTGGAACCAGTCTAAAAAAACTATGATAACAATTTACAAAATTTAAAAAAGCGTATTTTTATAGAGCTGTGGCAAAGCAAATGAAGAGCAGACATCATTCCCAGATCTCTAGGACCAAACTACTGGAGACATGAATAGTGAAGAACACATTAGGACACAGGCAAGGAGTGAGTGCAAAGCACTCTAACCTTTTTCGTTTCTGCTCCATTAGTGACAGATAGAAAAGAGAGGAAAGTTATAAATGTGGATTTCCTCTAGTTTCCACTAGAGGAAAGGGATCCTCTTTGGGTCTAATCCTACAAGAAAAACTAAATCAAAGGTGTCAGCATGACTGAGGCTGGGTCTTACATGTTTACCAAAAAGAAGAGCAACTACATTTAAGTATAAATAATTTCAAAGAGTACCTGACTGACTCCTTTAACAGCAGGTCAGTACATATGGACTACCCACAGACTCTGGTCCTGTGGGTTCCTGGCTGTCCACGTTTATAACTTACAAGTATGAAATGTTCCAGATGCATATAAACTGGCACACACTGTTTCAGATTTTAATGAAACAGAGCCATGTTGGTTTAGTCTAGTTAGTTACCTTTATGTTTATGCAGTTTTAAAAATATCTACAACTGTTTATTTTATGCACAATGTTAACATACTGTAAAAAAACCTATCTAATCTGACAATGAAATGAATGCAAGAATGAAAGCAAAGAGCGTCTCCTAAACTTTCTGAAAGGGGCTGCACCTCAGCTCATTTCAGGTTGATTAGTTCCTCAGTTCCTGTGTTTGTCTGTTTTAGGATGATTTATCTGGCTTCTGAAAGATGCTTTCCCCACAAGAAAAATGGTTACTTCAGGGCTCCCTTGCTGCTAAAAAAATGAACTCTTATCAAAAGGAAATTGCCATCTGTCTTCTTGGATAAGAGCCCAGCACTTGGGTCTCAGTGATCCAGCCTCTGTAGAAAGTGTGTCAACCGTGAGACACACCAAATTAATCTCCTTAATCTAAAACATGTATTTGCCTTTAATTTGAATGTGTGACTGGCACGTGCAAATGTAAATATGACCATTTGCATACATAAATGTTAAAAATGCAATATGAGGTCACACGATGATAACACAATGCTTCATGTTGGGTATTTGAGAAAATATTTGTGAAACAGTCTTGTTTTACAGTGCAATATGCAGTCTCAGTATACATGCCTGGAACCTTTTATTCAAATATTCAGATTAAAAATCAGACGGTTAGGTACAGACCTTCTCTTTTGCCCTTTGAAGAATGAATCTGGCTTTAAACTTAGGGACACATTGCTGACAGAGAACATACATAAGGCTTCTTTAAAAATTCTAAGCCAGCTGCTCTGCAAAGATCCTAATTTTTGAAGCTTGAAATATATCTGGATACTCGCATTTATTTGTAACGTAATAGCGTCACCAAATAGGTCTGCTTCTATGTAAGATAAGGAGTCTCATTGACTGGAATGTGAACAAGACCAGATCTAAAGCTGGAACTATGTGGAATTTTTCCTTTCACTGCTTTCAGCTCCAAACTTGACCTTACTAGATGCTGAAATCTCGGTATACAAACTGAGATTTGAGAAGTGTGAACAAAGTTGAATGAAGCATTTAGTTTGAGAACCCTAAAGTCAAACCCCCATTTCTAATAAAATAAAGGGTGAGTGATAGCCACTGTAACAAGAAACCTGAGCGAAGGTCTGTGTGAGGAGAGGAGGCATGCAAAAAAAGGATGCTGGGGGTCTCTAAGAAGGCTATGGTTAACATTGTCCTCGGGGTACTGTTTTATTACTTTAGTACAGTTCTGAGTGCCCAGTGATGGACTAGAAGTGGGACTTTGTTCAACTGTTTGGTGTCTGTGTGTCAGTGGAGAGGTTACTGGCACTACTCCTTTTCTAAAGATAGAGCAATTAACACTTAGGAGTCTGCAGTGCCCCTCCTTGCACCAGCACTGTGTGAGCACATTGCATCTCAGGTGGCAGCAACCTCCTGCCACATTCCCCTTTGGAAGCCTTAATTTGACTGTAAACACATAAGAAGCTGCTAGCTAATATGGGACTGGCTACGGCACTTTAAAACCGCTGTTTATACACACATACACCCCCTATTCTCTTTTTCACCAGCAGTCCTGCTCTGTACATAAAGCTACACATAAACTGGTAACAACTGTGAGTTTAACATGCCAAAAATTGTGCCCTCAATGCAGCTCCTGCAGAAGAGGAAAGGCAGAAGGGTAAATAGCATAATGCAGCCACATACGTAACATTTCCACAGAGAACCCTCTCTCCTCCCAGGCAATTTCATCTCATTTGGTGTCAGCAAGAAACCTGCTTCCAGAAATGAGCTGTGAGTCCTGCCCCAGGAGCAGCACAGCCAGAGCGTGCTTACGCGTGCTGCGTGGGGCTGGGCTGTGCTCAGCATGAGCCATGTGATTCCAGGTTTAATTTTGCTAATGTGTATTCTGAGAGGTGCACAGAACATTTACCAGTTACCTCAAATGCACTGATTGCCTTGAAAGCTTTTTAAATTTTTAAAATTTTTTTTCATAATCCAGCCATGTCCCACCTTTCCTGTGACTCCTCCCTTGGATTTTTTGGCGGGGTTGGTTATAATTTTTTTTCTGTGATAGACTCTCCTTCTGCTTTTATCTATTTGATTCCTTTTCTCTGATCTCTTATCTCCAGTCTCCATCACTTTGCTTGTATCACTCTGGATCTGGTCACAATAGGTTTTCCATATGGGAGTTCACACAGAGCTGCAGAAGCAGCCGTAAATCTACCCTGTCTGTAATGCTGCCATATTAATTCCTAATCAATTTCAAAGCTGTATTTGAAACTCATATATTTCACCTCAGCAAAATCAAAATAACGTCAAGTTGCCAACAGCAAATGAAACTTGGAAATATAATTAAAACCATATAGGCAGGGAATGTATTGTTTCTGGGGTCTTTGCAATTGCCACTGTGCTAGGCACTATAAATTGATGGCAAGAGGGTATATGAAACTGAGATTCTCTTATAACAAAAGCATAGCTCCATATTGCTTGAGGTAACAGAAAAACTGCTGTTAGCTGAATGTGAGTGATGACTGCAAGTATAAACGGAAGAATTTTTTTTTGTGCTGCAAGGATCAATTCCAAACTGGTTAAAATCTGAGGCTGAGATCTTGCAAAGGCTGCTTAAAATCAGCCTGCATGCCAGGCTTAACGCAGTCCTGGCTAAACTCAAGAGAGTTTGTGGTAGTATGTTGTGACTGTGATTTTTCTACTTCAGAAATAAAGATGGAGTGAGACTTATAATCTACATTATACATGCCATTACATAAAATCACATGCAAATATTAATTTACTCCTATCCTAATATTACTGTATTTTAAACAAAAGTCATGGCAAGGTTTACTTCCTATCATCCTCTTTTTTTTTCTTTTTTTTTTTTCTGTGTGTGTGGAGGCAGAATGACAGAAATAATACCTATGTTATTACTCAGTATCTGCTACTGGCTGAATGCATAGCCTGGGGAAAGTCTAATTATCATTTACAATAAATAATTTCCTCCGTATTTATTATCAATGGAAATCTACTCATAGACATTCAGCCAAGGAATTCTGCTATATGGGCAAAACTATGTACTATCTTTTTCAACAGCGGCTCGGCTTACAACCTGAATGTCTGTAGCTTTTTCATTAAATTCATTATTGCCTTATTGTACCTAGACTCTTGTTCTTCCATAAGGCACTGTCAACAGACAGACAGATGAGTTTCTTCATGTTCTAAGTATTTTCTACCTTTATCTGTTGACCAGATTCACAAAATATTTATGGGCCCCGTAGCAATTCTTGTACTTTACAAAACAAGGGATTTTTTTGGTGCTAAAAATAATGTAAGTTCAAAGTTCTTGGTCTGATTCTGATTCCTCTCCGTCAGGTTATAAATCTGGTGTAATTTTAATGAGGTCAGCAGAGTTGCAATTGGTTAAAACAGAGGTAAATACTGCCAGAATCAGCCCCATCAATTTCTTATAGGCTTCAAATCTGCAATAAGGAGGGAATGATAACCTCATTTGAAATACCAGAAGTAGCTAATTGCACTGATATTTTATTTAAATCAAATATTCTCACCAAAGGCANCCTTGAAACACCCTACTCACCCCCTCAACAAAATCCAACCCTGAAACAATAACAAAACACAGTTCAGACAGACCTGAAGTGGA
>VZTO01028010.1:40273-90072 GCA_013400615.1 Syrrhaptes paradoxus | reverse complement strand
TTTTTTTTTTTTTTTTTTCATCTATGACACTGTAAACTAGGGAATCTATCCACTGAAGTCAGAAGTCAAAACATTTACACCTACAGCTGTGAAACTAATGGATTTTTCTCTTTTGCAGACTGAAAAATTCCCTTGAAACACCCTACTCACCCCCTCAACAAAATCCAACCCTGAAACAATAACAAAACACAGTTCAGACAGACCTGAAGTGGAAAAAAAAAAAAAAAGGAAAACAATAAATTTTAGGTCACAAGAAACATTTAGTTCAGACCAAAATGGATTTCTTGAAAGGAAATGTAAAATGGATCACCCTCACAGATGGGTGTTTTATAAATTGAGTGGAAATACTTTATTTCAAATAAATAATTCTTATGTGCCTTTTTCCTAATCCCACCGTCCTGGGGTGGGAGGAATATATATATTTTTCTAACTATTTTCCAGAATATACCTTTGCAAAGGGTGCAGTCTGCAGGCCTCTTTGCAGCCACTGGTACTGGTGAGTGCTACTGGTAAATCTGTCATTAAAAGGGGTAAGCCCAGGGTCAAAAACGTTTTTGTAGGCAACTCAGTCAGCCAATACTGTTTTTCTAACCCACCTTCAACAAACTATGATTAACGCAGCCCACTTGCAATTAAGACAGGAATCTTTCACTACATCTACCACATTCATGTTACTTACGTGTGCAGTAAAGCAAATACTCCCTACAAAATACAAGGTATGTGCTGTTTGCTTTCCAAACTTACAAGCTGCATGTAAACCCTTTAAAACAGAAATTTCACAGAGGATGCTCACATGGTTTCTTACCATGCCAGGAGAAAACAGATGAACACAAAAGGGATGGCACAGTTTTAGGGACATATTAACGGAACACAAAACGAGGGTGCAGTCATGCTGCATTGAGTTGTTTTCTCTTTCAACAATGGCAATCAGCAGGCAGGTAACAATCATAGAATCACAGAACCATAGGATGGTTTGGATCATCAACTTCCAACCCCCCTGCCATGGATAGGGACACCTCCCACTAGCCCAGGTTGCTCAAAGCCTCATCCAGCCTGGCCTTGAACCCCTCCAGAGAGGAAACAATCCTCCTAGTTTCACCTCAGAGTCACAGATAAAGACTCTGCTGTGCAGAAGACCCGATGAACATCAGCCAGCTAGAAGAGGAAAACAAGATCAACAGCATAAACTAAACCAGAAGTTGTTACTTTTGCATGGGTCCAGGAGATGGTTTTTTGGTTGTAGCTGCAAGAGAGAAATGCAAGTGTGCTGAAAGGGAATTTCCTTTCTCTCTCCTGAAGACCATGAACTGGCTGCTAAGGCATCTGAACCAAGATCTGCAGGGAGGGAGGGACAAGGGTCCATTTGGCAAGTTCACTATAACTCAAGGGTTCACTGGCATTTCCACTGGTGAATCCCACACCGGGGGATATCAGGAGGCTTCTTCTCCCCACCAATCTGACAAACACCTAATTTAGAGCAGATTTACCTGATATACTGTTAGAAGTTCAACATATTTCCTTTGATTTCAAGAAAATTATTCTGCTTATTTAAATCAATGTCAGTGAAATCAGACTTCTCTCTTTGTTCCTAACTAATACTAATACAAAAATAGTGTTGCTTCTTAAGAGTCATCAACGTAACAGGTGGAGTCTCACAGAGGTCAGCATAATTGCACTAGCTTAGAGCAAGGCAGAATTTATCTCATTGATGCTGGCTTGTGAAAATTAAATCAGAAACTTTATGGATATTAAAAGCAGTGTTAAACCAGGGTGCTTTATACAGTAATTATAAGGTTATTTCTCAATAATTCAATCTACTGAGGGTGAAAATATCTTTTTTATTGTTGCCTATGAGGGTAATAATTCTCCCTGGCATCTGTAAAAGCAACAACAGCTTTTCATTGATTTTGCTTAAAAGGAAAGTTCAGGGTTAGAAAATTAGTATTTCATGTGGAAACACTAAAACTTTCCAAAATATATGCGATGGAAATAGTAATAATTATGTTTGAGGAGGAAGGAAGTCTTGTGATTAGGGTCCCTTGGTAGAAATCTAGAAATCTCACTAGGGGTCCAATTCTTCCACATATTTTTATTCCTTTAATTTCCTGTCTGAAAAAATGAGAATAATAAAACTCCTTTTCTTTCATCCTGTTTATTTTCTCTTTAGATAGTATACCTGAAAGTCCATTAGGACTGGATTGCATGCACAGGCACCAAAGTAAGGCAAGATCCAAATTAAACCCAATTTTCTTATTTCAGGGTAAATCTGCACATGGAATATTTCTTCCTGTTTGCTGCACAGTACCTTATGATTTATGTATTTATCTAGCACTTATGTAAGTTGGGCACTTAAGCCACTGCCATAATATATATAGAGTTAATATTCATGGAGGCCAAGACATTCCTTTGAGGTACAGAAATGAACGAACATCTAAGTGTCCAGCAAAGCTGCTCACAAAATGTAGGTCTTTGAGTAAGAAGCATGTAAATGGTAAAAATAACAACATGGGGCTATTCCAAAGTGAAGGCTGCTTTTGCACATGGAAGTGGTAGATCCAGGAGAGCATCATATATATATGTCTGGATGTGCTGCTGTTTATAAATTAACTGGTTCAACTTTGTTGGCTTACATTATCAGAACACCATGCATAAATTAAAATCTTGTCTTCTCTCTCAAGCTGTGATCTGACATACATATTCTTTAGAAAACACTGATTTTACTGTTGACGTTCGGGACACTTTGTAAGATAAATCAACTACTCAACTTGCTACTGCAGTGGTGGGGAAATCCCTGATGCACCCTACCATTTCTTGGGCTTTCTGTTTATTCACGCTCTTGTAGTAAATGTCACACACAATACCTTGTTTTCAGCAAGTCCTATTTTAAAATGAATTACAGTAACTCATATAATGCTTACTTGAGCTCCAGACCTATCACTCTATCTTATTATGCAGAATCACTTGTATAAATGACCCTCATCATATAGCTGTTAAAGATAATAAAATCAGGGGAAAAAATGTATATCAAGCCACAGAGCTGTACTACAGAGCACTACAAGCCCCTATTTTTATGATTGGCACCAAGTGGCCTCCAGGTTGGTGGCAGAGATGAGTAGCCATGGATGCAAGGCCTCATCCACTCATCCGTACGAGTGGCTGTTGTGGAAGAGAAGGGTTGATGATACAGTGGGCAGCACTAGGGAGCTCTTGTTCTGCCTCTCATCTGTCACTGCTGGGACACGGATGGTTTTGCCTCCAGCTGGAGCTGCCCTGGTGACAGCCAGCTCCCCACATCACCAGCAGTGTCTTCTGGATGGCTCCTGTCCAAGGAAGGATGACAATGATTGGAGTAATTTGGGTTTTTTTGTTTGTTTTGTTGTTGGGGATTTTTTGGTTTGTTTTGTTTTGGGTTTTTGTGTGTGTGTGTCTCTGTGTGTGTGCCTGCTGGGCAGATATTTTTTTCAGATGTTAGAAATTCTACCCTCCTTCAGGGTATTCTTACTACTCAAGACCTACATTTGCTTCCTTGCCACTGCCTTCTCTTTGCTTTGGGAGAGAAGTTGGGAGTGTCAGTACAGACCACATGCTACTGCATGCTATCCCATGGAGCAGTCCGAGTACAGGGTGCCTTTGGATCTTCAAAATACATTAATTAGCCAGAACTGAAACTGGAGGTGGTGACTCAGATGACTCAGTAAGTATGAGGGAACTCAACAGATTATGTTGGAGGAGGATCTCACGTTAGGGTTCTTCTCACATAGCTGAGATTTATGTCTAATGCTTACTAGCTATTCTTTATAAATATCTTGAATTGGATATGTAGTAATAAAAGGCAGTGGGAAAAATGTATGTAATCAAATTATTCTTGGGCTACCCTTTAACTCCAAAAGGGGGTAAAAGTTTGGAAAAACCTAATGCAAATGGGGGCTTGCTCTTTGCTTACACCAATGTAAGTAAGGTACAAGTCCAACCCTAAAACTATAAATCCAGAAACTGAAAAGTAAAAATAGACGGACAAATAAGAAAATACACTATTACAGAATAAACATCTAGCAATAAAAAGAAAGGAGCCCCACAGCAATGTTGTACATGGAACATATTTGCCAAAACTGTATCAAAAATGTCCTTGAAGACAAATTATGAAAAACAATGGGCACAAAAGGAAAAGTGAGAAAAAAAGAGTATAAGAAAGAAGCAAAAAAAGCAATCACGGTTCAATTGGTTGCCATTAGGATTGAACCCTGGAACTCCATCTCTCTGCGTGTGTGTTTGTGTATAAGAAATGTGCAACAGAAAGTAGGTGAAATACAGGATTGCCCCATAAACATTAATGAACAAATAACAGCCTAATATAGGCTACACTACCTAATACAGGTGATACGCTATATCACAGAAAAATGAAGAAATATGTCATATATAGATTTCAGAATGTTCCCATTACTCAAGCAGAACACAAGTAAAAAAATGTATGTCGAGATTAATCTCACCAGGACAAAGAAAATCACCAGTCTTGAATTATATTTACAGAAGCAAAGCATTGCGGAGCTCATATAAGAAGTAACTAATTCTAACATGTCAACACAGGAGTGTTAAAATAAAAAAAAAGTGGAATCACAAGAATGACTATTGAAATAATTATTTAAATCAGACACATAACATATGACACATCATAAAAACACTAAATCCTAGATTAGGAATAGAAAAGAGAAGACTATAGGTAAATTAAAACACTTATGTATTTCAGTCATCTTTCTGCATCTCATGAAGTCTATACACCAGCCCTGCTGTGCAGAAGATCTAGGAGAAGAGATGATAGGTATACATAAATCATTGCGTAAGAGACGAGCCTTTAATCTACATGTGACGATCTCAGAAACATGCAGTCTTTTTGACTAGTGTTCTTTTTAGTTTTATGAAATAGTGTCACAACTATTCTGATATACCTTACTTTAGTACTGGAGAAAAAAAATTGCAGTAATGCCCCTCTCAAGCCCATATTCTGTCACAAAGCTATAAAAAGTGGCCTGTGTGGGAATACTATTACCCCACACTGCAATCACATTTGTGTCTTCTTTCTGTCTCTTCAAGGAATGCCCCCAACACCTATTCTCAGACACTAAAGTTCCAAAGCCAGTCCCCCTTCGTTGTCTCTATAGCTGGTAATCGGGTGATCTGGGAGGTAATGCAGAGTTTACAAGACAAGGTCCTGTTCTAAGCTGTGTTCCAGAGAGAACCCTTCCATTGACCATGGGGGCAACTGAGTGTATGTTTGAGTGGCTCAGTTGGATGGCACACACCAGAGGCTCTTTGCTTGTACCAGGATGCATTGCAGATGCAGTTCTGCAGTTTTCCCCATTTTTGGCCACACTGCACACCAAGTCCCACTGCCTGACTTTGGGTATGTCCTGAAGGTACTCCATGTTGTAAGGAAAGTGTTAGGAATTTTGCCCATTTTTAACAAATGAGTACATGAACATCCAACATAATAATGAAAAATTAATCCTTAAATTATTCCTTAGTGTTTGCTCTTCACTGAGTATCCCCGGTTGGTTGTGATTCTATTTTCTGCACCTGTTGTACATTGGAATATTACACTGGAAGGGAATTCACAGAATATCCTGACACCGCCACCACCCCCCCACCACATCTTTGCTTTTAAGCACTACTTATGCCTATAAAAGAGTAAAGAAAATATTTCATCTCCTAGAAAGAAGAGCTGAATTTATGCCCACTATGGTCATTATTACTAACAATAGGACTACTATTGGTATATCTTCTCATCACAAACTTTTTAAGCTGGGGTCAATAATCTCTCTGGGAGTTGATAAAATGCTCGAAAGCAAAACAACAAAATTACTCTGTATAAATCAACCTGATGCAGACGAAATCACATTCCGTTTCAGCGAGAATAAAAACAATTCTACAATCTTCTGAATGTTGCTTTAATGTAGACTTCTTTTGAGAACTTTAGAAACTAGCATTCAAACAGTAATAGCCCACAGAACATTGTAAACAGCTTATTTTAGATAAAAATCACATCCCTTCTAAAATAGGGTTCATGTACTAACCGGCAATCAAACAGGGTGAACCAACTAACACTGTAGAAGTTTTCCCCTCTGGATTCAGCTTTTCTTAGAGGATTAAGGTCTGGAAACTCAATTTGTTCTACTATTATATTATCTATAAAGGGTGGTCTCTTGCTAGCTGTCTCACTATTGTGCCAAATTTTAGCACTTTAAAATATATCTATTTGATATCTACAAGTTATCAGCCAANAAAAAAAAAAAAAAAAAGAAGAAAACTAAATCTACCTGGAATTAATCAAAGGTTTTTTTCCCATCATTGCTTTCTGAAAAAAGAAATAATTCAAATACTCTATATTATAAACTTACTTTATTGTTGTGTTGTGAAGAATCCATTAATCAAACTGAAAGGTAAAGAAATTGCATTTTTACGTTTGTAACGTTTTAATACAAGATTCTTTTATTAAGAATCATAGCTTAGGACACTGTTTCTTAGAGACTGATCCTTTCTTAGGAACTCAGAAAAAAATAAGGCCTTGTCCTGTACCTGTCAGGCTACCTGAGTGACCTTGGACAAGCTAGTTAATCTCTTACTAACTCATTTCTCCATCTGTAAAGCGGAGATAATCGTAATTTCTTTGTCTCGCTTGTCTGCTAAGGTACTGTCGTTGGGAGCAGGAAATGTTCCAGACCATGTGCTCACACTTCTTTCAGCCCAGTGGGCTGTGATCTTAGCCTGTTCTTCTAGATCCTTTCCTAATACCCGCTCCTACTCTGCACCTTCTTTATCAACATCATCTTTGTTTTGCAGGAGTAGATGGAGCTGAGAACTACTCTACGATGGCAACAGCGAGAAGCCAGTATGACTGGTGATCACTGTGGTTTGGTTCTGACACTCCAGTAAGGCACAGTGTGATGGAGGGTAGGCAAAATTACTCTGCTAAAGTATAGACTAAGGCACCTGAAAAGTCTGGACAAGGATACATCTTTGAAAAAATACAGTTTTTAAATCTGTCTTTTCTTTAATCTTTTTATTAGTAATAAAAGCAGAGTTGGGGCAATAATTCATGCTAAACAGATTCATTTAATGTATTTTTGCTTTCGGTGTTGTCTAGATTGGTGAACAGGAGCTACCTGTATATTAAAAATACTACTTTAATGATGATAGAAGGGAAAAGCCAGCAAATGATAAAGCCTCCTAGCCAGCTAAAAGTGGGTAAGCACTAATGCTATCATTAGAGCTTCAGGAAGCTCCAAATGCTGCAACAAGAAAGGTGTGGGGCTGAGACTGAGCCTGGCTGTGGAACAGAGGCAGGTAATGCCATCCCATGCTTTACACAATGCTCTTTTCTGCCCAAACTAGGGATCCTACAGTCCCCCATTTCAGCTGACTGGTAGCCTGCTGTTTTCTGGAAAGACTTTCCTGTTGTTACCCAGGCCCAGTGACTGCATGTTCCTGGGCTCTCTGGAAGGAATTCAGAGAAGGAAAAAAAAAGAATTATCGGTATGGCAGCAATCCCCAGTATGAGAGTCCAGAGGGAATATGCTGGGCTGAAGAAAATGAGCTGAAAAGGGGACCTTCTTAAAAGACAAGCAGTAGAGTTTAGCTCCAAGGGCACTCTGCTAGTGAAGTGATGGCAGAGAGAGGTGTGAGCTGGCACTGTATATTTATGGCGCACATTCTTGTACTCTTCTACAGCCCTTGCTTGTTCTGTTGCTGTGCCATTAATTCTAGCTGGCAGTAGGAGGGAGAGAAAAACCTTAAAATAATTGCTATGAACATCATTTGCATTGAGGAGATCACACACTAAAGGTTATGCTGAGGTTTCCTGTAGGGATGTAGAGCAGAGAGCAGTAGCGTCCTGGCTCTCCACAGTTTTCAGTGGCACTCAGCTGCTTCCTGCAAGCCAGAGCCAGGAACAAACATCATTTCCAATATTTATATACTGCTTTTATTTCTCCTAAATTTAGCTACTGTTTTCATTTTCCTTGGCTGCTCCTTCAGCCTCTGAAAGTTTTAGGAATTTGAGTGAATTCCTAACAGCCACAGGGAGCGTGAGGACTCAACCTGTGGGGTCCAACGGGATGCAGGATACAATACTCCTCATCCTCAATTTGCTGGCAGGATGAGATTCAGCTTCTGCCACTTGCCAGTGGCAGACAGGACAGGCACAGTGCCTTTGTGCGATCTGTGTATTTGGGACCCTACATACCACATTTTGTGCTCCTCCTCATTAGGGCAGCCCACTCATAAGCTTTTCTCAATTTACTCAAGCTGATGATGACATGGATACTTCATGTAGCCTAGCAGCTGTGGGCAACTTCCCCAGACATCTTAGGCACTTTTGTCCCTTTCTTAATACGCATAATTAAATCTTAGCTTACTGCTTTGAGAATAGCTGATCAGTTTTCACACATTTAGCCCCTGACACGCAGAAATAACAATGTTCCTTTATAATACAGAGCACACCAGGGAGAGAGATCGGGAGGTAAAACACCTTTCATTCCTATTTGGGTATGTTCTTAATCCAGTGATTTGTCACTGCTACCTAGGAGAGAAAAACAAACACAAAACTGCCAAGTGTATAATCCAAGTCCCAAAGCACTTGATTTGGAGACATTGCTGTTATTTTTAAAGTCAGAGTATATCTTGTCTCGCATGCCAAATTTAATACCGTGTACACTTTCCCACTGCAGTCAAATACAAAATGCTTGAGGGAGTGCCTCTCTCACTAAGGGCTGCCAGTACCAGACGGTGATTTACCAGTCCTGGAACCAGGGTAATGCTTTTGTGTTTCCAGGATCAGATCCTGCCTTACAGCCTGAAGAAATTTTTAATGTCAGGAAAGGCTCTGAACATGGTGCTGTGCCGAGAGCTCTACCAACATTTCTCACATGCGGAGCTTTTAAGAAAAACTCCAGGATGAAGACAAGTCACAGTCATAAAGTTTTAGTTGTGCCATGAAGACAAACGTCCCAAAATTCACAGCCACTCAGATCAATCTCGCTTACACTACTTTTGTACTGATGTATCTCACTTGACCTTCTACCAAGTTGGTTGGCTGTGATTTATACTGGCATGAAATCAGACTTGGGGCTTGGCTGAGGACCAGACAAAACATCTGACTGATGCTGTCAATAGAAAAAGGAAGATCATGTGTTTGCAATTGCTTTGCAATGAATATTGATGTGTATTGAACATCTTTGAATGAATGTGCTGCCTTTTAAGAAGTCTTCATAAAAATTAGCCATAGATGGAAATAAGAATCGAACATCAGGACACTGCAAACAGTGAACAAAGGAGGGCTTTGCTAATTATAATAAAAAGAAAGAAGCATTTCAGATTCTCAATCTATTTTCTATAATTAATTTAGGCAAAGGCATTATCTGAGCTCCATTTCATGAAGGAGTGTTTGAGATTGCTGCTTTTCTCTATCACCACACTACCTAACATCTCGATCTCCCAAATTACAACTTTCCTGGGATCTGGCAGATTTAGCCAGTCCTATAGTGTGAGAGCAGTTCTTACTCTTCTTCTGCTCCTTCCTCCTCTGTGTTCTCCTTTCCTAGGAGGGAAGGGCCAGCAGGTCTGTCTTGATCTGCTCAGATTTTGCTTTAGTTTATTTCTGTTCATTTTAGTGGCCAAATGAATCCAATCTTTCTTACTCGTGATAATCATGTATGGAGCAAAGAGAACACGGAGAGAAAGTAGCACCGAGTAAGAAATACACTGCTGAGGCCTTTGAGAAACATCTGCCTTAAATGACCAGAAAAGAAAGGCAAGGATGAGTACCAAACAGTTTAATATAAAATTAGAAAAATGACATCTAAATTAAGCCTCCCGTAATGCTCTATAACAATACAAAGGAAATGTTCCCTGCAATTTTAAGCATTTTCCCCCCATTGACCTTGTTCATAATCAATGAGCTGCAGACATACAGATATTTCTGAGTGAAGGAGCAGATCAAAAAAAAAATCCCCTGTCAGTATTCTAGCATGCCACTAATGTTGGAGGCTTAAAAATACTCAAGTGGAGGCTTCAGTGGGCCATTAACTAATTGCAGTTAATGAGGTATTACACTCTAGGGGTTACAGCATGATCGTGGAATTTAATATTCCTTGACTTTGCTCCCCATATTGCGGGCTATTAACATGGAATTAAAGTGATGTTCTAACATCACAGCTATAACATGCAAATATTAATGAGGAAAGCGTAACTCCAAGTTAATAGAAAATGTTCATCCCTTCAGGCCTTTCAGATACAGTAAAAATAGAGGAATACCATCAAACTGTTGAAAATTTATAGGGTATTATGCAACCTTCTTCTCCTAGAAATACCATGAAACCAAAAGAGGTGAAAACCTGCCTCCTCCATGATATTTTGAAGTTTCCATAGCCTGTCCTAGCTGTTATAACAAAGAAAAAAATCACAGGAAAACACTTGCAACTTATGAATTCCCTGAAACTATCTATCACTCAGCTTTCATATTTGAGTGATTTGCAGACAGTGATTGGATCTAATTTATCTTCTGTTTGAAAAGTTTTGACCTGTGCCCATTGCCAGGAACTTCTGGATATTTTCCTAGCACAGATGCCAAGTGGCAGACAGGTCTACACTGCAATGAGGAGCAGGTGGAGTCAAACACATCTACTTCATGCCAACGCCACAATGAAGATGCAGTAGCATGGACTTCAGCAGAGGCTAAGCGTGCCTGGGATCCTGCATGTTTGCTCGGGTGCCTCGTTGCGTTCCATGCCCTGTCATAGCGCCTGCACTCTTCCTGGTGCTTTCCTTTCTTCATGAAACCTAGCTTGTGTATGTTAACACCCTGCAGTGCTGCTTCTGCCTTTGCAGGGCAGATCTAGCCTTGACCACCTCACATTGCTAGAGGCCTCAGATTCCATAGGGAAAGATGTTTATTCTGAAACACCTGGAAAGAACATGGAAACAACTCATATTTCTAGCCAGATGTGCTGCTCTCAAAGACTCTTTGGACATAGCATCAAGAGATGATCAGCATTGCGGTACTATAGCACCAGCCCCACAAGGAGCACCCTTACCCTATGCCCATCTTGAAGCTCCCCTCTCTGCCTGGCCTGTAATGAATCTTAAATTTTCTCCAGATCATTGCTCATCACCTGAACATGTACTGAAGAGTAAATGAAAATAGCCATCTCATGAAAAAAAAAAAAAATCATTTAATGGCTGAAACAAAATGCCATCACTGCTGTGATAGCAAGAGGTTTAAAGTCCATTACTGTCGCTTCTCCGTACACTTGAGGGCTGGCTACTGGGTCAGGTGGTGCAACAGTCCATGTAATCTCCTGAATGGAAAAAAATTAGGCTCAAAGTGCCAAATAGATGCCCACAACATAATATCAGGTAAAACAAACGCATTCCTCCTATCCCCCCTCCCCAAATGTTAGAGAAATAGAGAGAAATTCCAGTCATTTCTCATTACTGTGAAGGTCAGCCTAGCTGGGAAAATTGTTTCTGCTTTACAATTCCCCAAACTGTAGAAAGCAGTTAGAGTTCTGGACAAAAACTAATGTTGCATTCAAAGGGAAAAGAGGCTGATATGGCATTGCTGCAGTAATAAGAGATTTTTTTACTCTTTCCACTTCCCTGTGAACCTAATCAACTGTGACATGAGAAAATATACTGGGCTCACCCAGCCAGAATCTGACTGCCACCTGAAAACGTCCTCAATATTCCACTGTTTGGGACTTTACAATGATCCTTCTGACATCAATTTTGTACATGTACATCAAAATGCCATTAGAAATGCCTACAAACACCCCCTGCTCACAGGCCTGCACTCAGACTCCAATCGAAGCCGGGCTGTAAAGACTCCCCAGTGGTTGACTAAAGGTTTCTTTCGATTACTCATATGAAAGCATTTGGTTATGGAAAGGCAGCTTGGGGGAGCCTGGGGGATCTAAACATCTCCTCCCTGACCTCTCTTGTAAGTGCACTCGAATGTCATTAGGAGCAATATATATTGAAGGTTCTTTAAAACCTGCCTTTAACATTTAATTAATATCTGTTGACTTATTAAGTTTCCTCATTCTCCTTGAGATTCAACAAAGAAGCCACACCTTTCCAGGGCTGCAGGTGTGTGACAGGGAGTGGGAAAGTGTACTGGAAGGAGAGAACAAGAACACATGGTATATATGTCCTATCGTACTCATTTACATGGATGGTATGTTCCTGCCTTCATATACGTGGGCTAATGCACACATACACCACATACATGATGCAGCTGTAAATTAATTTAGCCTTGATAAATGCTTGGCATATTTAATGCATTTCTTAGTGACACTTTTATTATTTCTCAGTGATGAAAAGCTGAATAAATCTAATGCAACTGGACACAATGATATTATTACCCTCTTCTTTTGCTCTAATATTTACAGGAAATATTACAAGCGTTTGACATATAAATTGAGCATTTGACTGACTTTAATAAACATGTGATCAATAAGAAGTGATATTTTTACAGCCTAAGTTTGATATTTAAAGGGCCAGGGGTCACAGATCTTTATCAAAGCACTGAGGCTAAAACTTTATTTTCAGAACCTGTAATTCCTTTTTTTTTAAAAAAAAGTCTGTATTGACTTAATATAATTAAAAGTCAAATTTTGCTCATAAAGTCTCAATCCTATTGGAGCTAGCATTTAGATATTTAGGGATTTATTTTAACTGTACTTTCCAGAAGCATTTCAACACTTCTTTACATTAAAACTAGCATTGAGTGATAGGAAGTCATTCAATAGCTACAGCCATTCAATAACTACATTATTGCTTATCCTCAAAAGATAGCAATTATTTAAAAAAAAATCTGATCAACTTTCATCACACATATGCTGCTTATACTCATCTTTCTGTATCAATCATCTTTTAAAAATTTCCCCCTTAAAGAAGCTTGGGAAACATTCTTTTATTTTTCATGATTGCAAAATGAACATCAGCCAGATGCAATCCAAACACCAGCTAGCTCTCCCAGGAAAAGCAATGCTCATCCTATGCTAAAGTAGCAGCTCTCCCATCCAAACAATGGATAGAATATCGTGTAACCTATACATTCAGCCCATCGTCTCCCCAGAGACAACAAAGCCAAAACAGTTTTAGCTTACATCTAGAATATTTACAGAGCTCCTCGTGGGCTTGTCTAGCACTTACAGAAATTGTTCACTAAAATTACCAGTAGACAATTCTCGAACAGAAAAGACATACAGGCTCATGACCTTTCTCTGCTGTTCTTTAGAATTGTTTCCTCTGTAAAAGTTACCATGTGCACTGGGACTGGTAGGAGGCTAAGTTCTCTTTCTGGCCTGATGAACACTCAACTATTTATATTCCAAGATGGAAAAGTAAAAGCCTTCAACTATTTGTTATTCTGCCAAATCTGGGCACTCACCAGCACGTGGAGACCCTGGCTGAAGCCTCACGCCTGAATCAGGTGCAGTGAAAGGCTTGAACCTGAGGCTAAGGTACTGTTTCAGGAGATGGTTTCACCAGATGCCAAGAACAGACTTTGCAGTGAATCTCCAGTTTTCAACAAAAACCAATGAAGTCTTGAGTTGTCCAGCTATTTAAAAGGAGGTTGCTAGGCATTTTGCAAAGTAATGAACTGTAGGAAAATGAGGGTGGTTATTGCCCTGATGATTACAAACCTCAGTTCTTGAGGTAATTCTCCTTTTCTCAGTGCTGGACCATTTCACTGGCATGGCTGACTTTATCTCAGAAGGCAAACCCTGGTCTGTCAGCTGTCAGAAGTGGGAAGTGTACAGATCTTTTCTTTCTATGTTGTGAGGAGTCTCCTCCTCTGATCATTACCCCTTTTGCCTTGATGAGCTGAATCAGCCCCCAGGAAATTTAAAAACAGCACCCTAACGTGAGGATTACATTCATCATTGTGCAGCTTTCCAGTTTACTGGAAAAATGTCAGATTCAGACTTTTTTTTTTTTTTTTTGCAAATAGGTTTTAAAAATTGTGATGCAAAAATTTACGGCACTATTATTATTGAAGCTTTTTGAACAGTGGTCGGCATTTTGATGGTGTTTAGGAAGCCTCTCTCTCTACAAGCTCCCTAAGAAAGTGCTTTGGTAGTACTGAAATTCCCCGGTTTTGGGGTCTTCATTTGGAATCCAGTCTCTTAAATGGAATAGGAGTACATGTACATTGGAAAAGTAAAACAGATTAAATCAGACTTCACAGTTTCATCTCATCCATGTGGAACTTTGTCAGCTATCCTGTTTTTTCTGTTTTCTTTTTCTAGTTCGGGGTCAAATATTTGTTGACATGATTTTTGCCTAATTCTAGTAGTAAGACTTTCTCCTATGAAGAACTTACAAAATCAAATAGAGCATGCCCAGAAAAAATTCTGCAAATTTCCATATCTGTCACTCATATGAGGGGCAAGTCTTATCTGAAAATACGGCAACTTTTTTGGATAGTCCTGGAAAACTGGCTGGCCTTCAGACTTCCAAGTGAANTTTTTTTTTTTTTTTTTGCAAATAGGTTTTAAAAATTGTGATGCAAAAATTTACGGCACTATTATTATTGAAGCTTTTTGAACAGTGGTCGGCATTTTGATGGTGTTTAGGAAGCCTCTCTCTCTATAAGCTCCCTAAGAAAGTGCTTTGGTAGTACTGAAATTCCCCGGTTTTGGGGTCTTCATTTGGAATCCAGTCTCTTAAATGGAATAGGAGTACATGTACATTGGAAAAGTAAAACAGATTAAATCAGACTTCACAGTTTCATCTCATCCATGTGGAACTTTGTCAGTTATCCTGTTTTTTCTGTTTTCTTTTTCTAGTTCAGGGTCAAATATTTGTTGACATCATGGAATATCCTTGGGTCTGATTTTTGCCTAATTCTAGTAGTAAGACTTTCTCCTATGAAGAACTTACAAAATCAAATAGAGCATGCCCAGAAAAAATTCTGCAAATTTCCATATCTGTCACTCATATGAGGGGCAAGTCTTATCTGAAAATACGGCAACTTTTTTGGATAGTCCTGGAAAACTGGCTGGCCTTCAGACTTCCAAGTGAAACTGTGATCTTACTATTTATGATTTGGAGTAAAGGATATTGTTAACCCAGAGAATCAGATTACGACTTTCGAAACCACACATTGAAGATGAGACTTGCATGTCCTTATTGATTTACGAAGGTAAGTGAAAATGATGTATACAAGTGTTGAGCATTTTAAGGTCCTGTTTAGGTTGATGCTTGTCAAAGAGTATAAAGCCAGAGAGCTGGGAGACATTTCTACATTTCACTAAGTGGTTTGAAGTTTCTTTGTAGGTTTTCCATTTAAACGAACACTATACAAGCCATGGTTACATGAAATAGGTACGTGGTATCTAGTGCAAAATGGCAGTAATAACTTTTTTCATAAGTAGTGGCCCCACCAAAGACATCTCAGATGTATATGCTGACACTTCTAACCACTATCCTCATTTTTATTTTGTGAATAATTGCTCTTTCTGTATGTGGCTGCTTCTTTTTCTGCTGACTCCAATCCCCTTTTGACCTGCAGATCCCTCAGATAAATATCCCAGGGATATCCTCTGTGTGTTACAAGACATAGGGTAGTTTAATGACTTGTGAAAGTGTCTGTTTCAGCCTTTAAATAATTTACATGTTACCACGTTTTCCTCAGTAAACTGTGGTAATCTCCCTTCTAGAAATAATAAGTAAACTCTTCTTTTAACTTACACCTTATGCAACAGTACAGTTAGGAAACCAAAAAAAAAAAAAAGAATTATCACCTGCTCACAGGATCAGTAATCTTTGGGAGGCATAACCATATCTGTAGAAGAAAAGAATTAAGGCTTTTTGCTAAGAGGCAACCTAAAACTTATTAGTATGCTTCACTCAGGTATGTGTAGAAAACAAACAAACATCACAAGGCAGACTCCTCACCCACCTCTCTTAGGTAATTGGGCTGCTCTCAGGACTCAAAGTAACAGCACATCCCACAGCAAAGTACATGTGCACTTGCCTTCAAAAGCCTTTTATTTTTCTTTTATTTGCTCACTTGGGGTCTGGACAGAAACTTCCCATGGGCCAGACCTGGTTCACAGACTGTCAGTTGCGTAGTTTTGATCTAAATGGGCTTTACTGCTGCCTTCTGGTTTGCTTCTTGCTGGACCACGGACTGATGGTCTACATACAAGGTTTTCCACTTTTCCTACGATTTTCCTTAGTGTGTTTTTACCAATGTAATCCTTCATAGCATTAGACTAGTGTAATACGAATTGCTTAGAGGATACACAAAGTACTTATTATAAAGTTCCTTATGATGAGATATTAATATGCCTGTCTGTGAACTTACATATTTAAGAGCTCAGTAACTCATAAACACAGGATATTGTATGAACATGGCTGGCTTGGTCTAAATTTTGGCATTTGCAGTTTCCTGTGATATAACCTACAGACACAAGCAAGATTTTTCTAAGAAATTCAGGGTTTGAATTCTTCATTTTTGCTCCTTCAAGGGCTAATAATTTCTATCATTCATAGCAATGGGAGTGACTCAACCCTTCTGAATATTAGATCAATGCTTATTCAAGAGACCTGCATTAGACTTTTGCACAGTACTATTTAATTATCTTGTCTACACTCTCTTTGTCCAAAGGCTAATATATAAGAATACAATTACACTAGGCTAGGAAAAAAATTGATAATGTTGTAGGCAGCCTTACATTCAAAAAATCCCGATTGTCACTTTCCCCTGATAACTCTGTTAGCGACATGCTATTTTATGTCTCAGTCATAATCAAGTGAGATGAAAATTACTCTGAAAAGTAAATGTATGAGGAAACAGGAGGTACACATCAACACAAAGGATACAACAGCCCACAGTGCACATACTAAAGCAAAGGACTTCATTGCTTTACTATCATAACCATTCGGTTTAAGGCTCTTTCCACAGATGTCAAAGGACATTTTACATTAGCTTCAACTATTGCACAATCAGGCTCGATTCCAGTTTCTGCTGGACCTCAGCATGCTGAGTAGTGCCAACTCTAGGAACAGTTCAAGGGGAAGAAAATGGATGGGAATGGGAACATATTTGGTACTCCATTTCTAGCATTTTCTTGTTCTCCTCAACTCTTCATGTAGCCAAATATCTTTACATCCACTTCGGAACAAGAATCAGGCTACAATAACATAGCAAAAATATATGATGAACATATTTAACCAGACAGTATTTTTACACAAATTCAAAAGCACTGCCCCAAGAAGATACAAACTTTTAACTAAATAAGCCCTCTACAATAAAATGGTGTTATATTGGGATAATTTCTGTATATACATAAGCCCTCCATAAATACTTTACCACACATTTGTTTCACGGCACGGATTTAAGTTTGAGAAGCCTCCCTCTCTTTTTGAAAAATTAATGTGAACATTTTGGCAAAAAAAAAAAAAAACAAAAAGAAAACACACATAAAGACCATTAAAATTCTGCCTCTTCAGCCCCAGGAGCTGATCTTACACATTTGTAGTTAAGTATGTTAGCAAGTCTCATCTGTTTTCCATTGTCTACAGATTATTGACGTTGCTACAGGTTAAGACTGAGTTCTAAAGCTGTTTCTCTTACTAGCGAGTGCTTGCTTTTCAACATTTTAAAGTGAAGATGTGAACAAACCTTTGAAAAATGACTGAATGTTTCAATGCCAATATATTTTGCATGTAAAATATAAAAATCTCCGTGTGTTGCATTTGAAATCTGATAAATATTTATTATCAATGCTGTTTGCTTTTAATCTGTTCAGGATATCATTCCTCCAGCTCTTTAGTACTTAAACAAAAATGGCATTTACATTACAATATTGCTTGCCAACAATCTCATTTTCTGGTTTAGTCAGCAGCCTTCATGCTTGATTAGTCTTTAATTATACAAATACCTACATATTAAAAAAGTTTTATTTTTTCCATACTTTGAGCATGTAATTATTTTCTCTTGCATACAATAACCTTTAATTTTAGGATTAAGCAACTGGTTCTCTTTAGTATGGATGGATTTTTTCAAGTGTTAAAGCAAATTTGGTTATTGTATTATGAGCAGGAAAATTAACTTTAGGAAAACCTTTCATTAGTGCATTTGACAGCACACTGAGCAGCTGACAGAAACTTCAAAATATTCAATATACTTGAAAACAAAATGGATACCGATTCCATGTCCTCTGAAGCCAACAGCAATGCTACTCTGAATTCAGCAAGCGAGTGACTCGGGCTCTTTTGAATATTCCTTGCTTTCGTAGTATTAGTGTTACAGCAGTACCTAGAAGCTCAACGCAAGATCAAGGCCTCCTTGCATTATACCAAAAAACAGTAAAAGTTTAAAGTCTAAAGAGATCAAACAATGGTGGGAGAATCAACAAAAGAACAGAAAGACAAAGTGATATGCCAGACAGTGACAGAGCTGGGACTGCAGTCTGGTGCTCCTGACTCCAACAACACATTTACTAGAGCACTTTGCTTCCTGATGCAAATTATTCTTCAAAAGCTACCTCAGTAAGCAAAGGCATAATTTGTTAATGAGATTAGAGCTAAATATGCAGATTTTATATGGTGGTAAAAGAATTCCCTCTCCTCCTTCCCCTGAAGTTTTCACTCATGAGAGCATGGACTGCCAAGTTTGGGTCTACAGGACTGACATGTTATGTCTACACCTGCTTGTACATTTGAAGTAACAGTGATTTCCCCCTAGACATACTCTTTGAATGTCTATGGGGAAAACATCAAGGATTTTTAGAATAACTTGGTTTTCTCAAGTTTTGTTTATTTTTATATTTGTTTTACATGAACTGAAAATTCTGTCAGACATATTTTGATTACATGGAGAACATGGTTCATAGTCAGAAGACAGTTAAAAAAAAATATGAAGCTGCAATTCTATAAAGTTGGGGAGAAGAGGGGGAAACCTTCCTAATGGCATCTTGAGCTTGCTTGTGTCTCATTTGAGAGCTATGAGAAACCTCCTGCCAACTTCCCTAGGACAGTGTTAAGTCTTGTTACAAAGTGAAAAGTTGCAGACAGAGGTATGATAGAAATGCACACAGCATCTTATTCCAGAGTGGTGATCGGTGACAGAATTTCAGCCTTTTGCAACGCCACTCCTTCTGTTTTTTTTGTCTCTCTCTCCCAGTGGAAAACGTCAGTAGGAATAAAGGCACTGGGAATAACAAAGGCATTGTTTTTCTCCCCTCCCCTCCTGACATTTTCCTTTTCCTCTCTAAAATCGGGCCCTGTCCCTGAAGAATCTCACACTGATGGAAGCTGCACCCTCAGATGAATCCTGGATTTTGATGCCAGCACAGCCCTAGTTCCTGTCATCTGCCCCATAGCCCATGGAGCACCCATGGTGGCAGCTCTGCTTGGCCCTCTGTGAGGTGTCTCCCACCACCTGATGGAAGGTCAAGAGGAGATCAGCCATCTACCACCTCGTATCCTATTCCAGCTTGAACCAGCAGTCCACAAGGATAGCACGGCCCAAACTGGGAGGAGAGCAAGAAGAGACCACACTCTATCTAGGTTTGGCTATCCAGCAGGTTGAATATGGGATAATAAGGTCAACTGTGGTGAAAATCATAAGATCATTAGCAACTAACAATTTTAATCTCACTTGTTATCACATTCATTCAGAATCACCTTCTGATATCAATTTATTGGCCATCTCTACTATGGACTATCACACTGTACTATGACTGGAACCATATTTTAGGTTTTTCTTTACAGCATTTGTATTTTTGCAAAGTGCTTAGGATTCTCCCAGGTCTGACTTCTTCCCTGATGCTTTTTCCAAGCACATAAATATTTCTTACTTAGTAGATTTAGATTAGATATCAGGAAGAAATTTTTCACTGTGAGGGTGGTGAGGCAGTGGCCCAGGTTGCCCAGAGAAGCTGTGGATGCCCCATCCCTGGAGGGGTTCAAGGCCAGGCTGGATGAGGCTTTGAGCAACCTGGGCTAGCGGGAGGTGTCCCTGCCCATGGCAGGGGAGTTGCAACTCGATGATCTCTAAGGTCCTTTCCAAACCAAACCATTCTGTGATTCTTAGCAGGTATACAAAGATTCTGCAGCACTGATTGCTCCTTTAAGAACCAAAATGCACCATCATAATTCCTTTGGTAAAAGGGTAATCCTAGCAATCGATCATGTGCTATTTTCATACATCGGTTTTTCTCTTCTGGAAACTCAGCTTTGCCTTCCAATCTCTTTCACAAACATAACCTAGCTTGGTTCAACAGGATATTTGATCATGTGAAAGCTATCAGAAATGAGTCAAATTCCTGTCATGCAGGAAATTCTCCTGATTTAAGAAGTAATTTCTGATGGAAATGCAGATAAAAGATGGAATACTGAAATGTTTCAGGAAACAAAACTTGAAAATGGTGGAGTATTTCAGCAGAGTTCAAATCATCACCATGTATTAAAATGTTTTCTATTTCTTTTGTTAAATCACTATTTTTTTAGACAATTCTATGTAATAAATTGTTCATATACAACTTAAGCTGTTTTTAAACAAAAGCTATCCTCAGTTCTTTCCATTTCCCAGGCCTAAAATAAAAAATTAAAATGAAATTTTGGGCAGGGGAGAAACCAGCTTTGTGGAATTAAATCGTTGGAAAAGGAAAATAACGTAGAAAATTCTTGATCAGTTTAAGTTACTAAAGCATCAAAATAAAAAATTGTGTGTATTTCAAAGGTAAGAATTTTTTTTTTCTGACACTCACAGTGATCATCTAGTTTCTTTTTCTCTTTCTTTTACTTCCTTTCCTTTCTCAGCTGGTGGCAAATATCTTCATTTCTTGACTTTGTCCTGGATCAGCAGCAGAAAAATACAGTGGTGCTACAAGGCAGATTGTCCTAAAAATCTTTCAAACCTTGTTGGTGGAATGAATAGTAGAAAACCTGCAGAAGACTTCTCTTACAGATGAAAATTTTACAGTGGGTCCCCTTCAGACTCACAATTTATCCCCTTCTAGCAAAGACCGAACCAGTGATTTGTACTTTTTTTTTTTAAAGGTTACAGTAGAATGTAGTCTATTACAAGTACATAATTTAAAAACAAATTTTAGGATCACCACATCTGTGAGATATCAAGACTGATTGTTGATTTCCTTCCTGCTAGGACATGCCTTCTCATGTGCTGCTATATACCCGTTGTCTTAAGAGATCCTAAGTGATTTCCTCATATCCTAACCCACCAGGAATTCTTAGAAATACACATTTTCTGACTTGTGCCTGAGGCAGTAACCTCTGACCTTGTAATTTTCCAATTTGCACATAATTAATTGTTGGGTACTTCAAACAAAAGCTGAAAGTTGGTAGAGAAAAGGGAAAAATGAAACAAGAAGGATTTGGAAAGCTCATGTTTCCAGTGCAACCCCTTGGCTAAAAGGATGTTTTTTTTCTTTTGCCTAATTTGTTTCTAGTTGCAGCACTGAGGTCAGAATAAGCCAAGAGAATGAATGGAATAAACGTCCTGATGGGCTGCCCGAAGCTGCCTGGTGTTACGGATCAGCGTAAAACCAGCTCTCTTTCCTCTGCCTGGGCCGATGTAACTCACTGGAGTGGCAAATTACATCAGACCTACAGCTGTAACCCGACATTATGATTAATTTGATCAGTAATTTCTCCTGTTTTTCATTTTAATCGGTGTGACTATTCTGCTGTGGCAGGTCTTTCAGATCTAATTAAGATAAATTTCAGAGTAAAAGACTTGGCAGAATTTTCAAGTCAAATCCGAGCGTCAAGTGTGAAGACCTGCAGCACCAGTCAATCAATTTCCAGTAAAGACAGCAGGCTGTAACTCAGCAATCAACCCATTAACACTTAAGCAAATTTCATAATCTCCAGGCCTGTGCTTAGTCACTTTCTCAAAACACTCTGGCTACCAATAAAAATAGAAAGTATTATTATTTTTTTAAACACCTGCCCTAACCTGCATCTGTTAAAACCACCAACAGAATCCACAAGTGGACACTCTGATAGATCTCAGCAATACCGCTGAAAAAGGCTTAATTTTAAACTTTAAAATGCAGTCTGAAGTGGCTTTTTCTTTTTTTTTTCTTTTTGTTTTTTTTTTTGAGGCAGTGCCTAGAAGCTGAGCAACCTCTTTTAGGTGCTTATCTACACAAGGCACCTAGAATAATAAAATATCGGGGCTATACCACTTCCAGAATATTGCTCCTCAATCAGATTCAACAAGCCCACTAGGTTCTCTGTGTTCACTTGGTCCACTTGCTTCCAAGTAGAAGAATTTTTTTTTTCCTTACAGAACTAGAAACCTGTGATGACTTGCAATTTTTTTTCCCCATTTATTACAAAGAGGTGAGGGGTATGAAAAATAGGGTAAAATAAATCATGCTTTGGGATATTCTCTACTTCCCTGAAAATTTTTGGAAATATGAGTGAAAGGAGAAAGCGAGAGAGATGAATGCAAGCAAAATAGATCCACTGGATTTAAAAAGGGTATCTGAGGGGCTGTGTCAATTTTTTCTGCCCCTAAGATCCCTAAGGGTCCTCCTCTCTGCCTAGAGAGGCTTTGGAAATAGAAGACCATATGGGATATGGATCCCTTCACAAATTTGTCCTGGGAGGATATTATTTATTTATTTCCCCATTTATTAAATACTTCAGTTGATTTAGGGAGTTTATTAAAAGATCCCATTTTGGAAGCCAGAACTTGCTGGGCAAACAGCTCCGCTTTTCTCTCTTTCACAGAGTTCTCTAGCAAATGGTTTCCTATATTAGCCTCAGCTTGTGCCCCTTGGGTGCTAATAATGCCAGTTGTTTTGCTCGAAGATTAATTTCCTTTGCTTTAAATGTGAGTCAGACACCGGTACTCCTTGTGCTTCTGAAAATAGCAACACCTGCAGAGTATGTTTGGATGGACTAGGCAGTCAGTGCTCCAACTGATAGATGGTTTCCTGAGGGAATGATGAGACTTGCTTATAAAATCTCTTTGAGAGCCCTTAAACATCTCTTTGCTCTGCTTAAATGCAGTATTCAACAACTTTACAGCATGAAGTCCCAGTGCTTCAAAGACCCAAAAAAGCCGTGAGCTTCTGGGAGAAGGAAGACAGCCGAGGAGATGATCTGAAACCCTACTCAGCCCCGTGATGGATGCAGTCTTACACATAACTGAAACCAGCCTTGATGTGTGGTACATCAGTACGACCATGACTTTCTAGCTAGCGTAAATTTTTACAGAAGTATGTGCCTCTTCCACCCATGAAATCACCTTTACTGACCCACAAAAATCATTAAAATACTGCAAGAACACTCAGAAATCCAAAACTGTCAGTAGAACAAGACATTTAGACCTTTCTGGAGTGGTTTGAAATGAGCAAGGAATTAAATATGCAAAATATCCTCAACAATTCACCAAGCTCAACTCAGTTTAGCTGACTGCAGGGGAGTTTCCATGCTACCTGTTTAGAGCTGAGAGGTCTTGGCAGTACCTCCTGAAAATCCACCCAAGATCAGCACCTCAACAGGCTCACTCTAAGCAGGCAATGCGCATGGACCTTCCTCAATAAATGTCCACTGTACATGTCTATATCACTTGTTGCCTTGTGATGTGCAATATCTGACTCCCTATTGATACCAAAAATCAGGAAATTTTGGAAAACTGATTCAAAGCATCGCACTTGCTCACCATTTATAAAATATTTCTTTGTCAAACTGATGATCAAGTAACTTGGGAACAGATTCAGACAGTCAAACGTTGCACAGTATCATATGCAGGAAGGAGGTTAGATAATTTTAGCAAAACAAAAAATACCCTCAGTGGGATGACTGGTGTCATGATTTTGATCAAGTGTTCTTGATCTGAGGATTCAATAAGTATCAGAAAAATACAGCAGGTCTTGGATCTGAACACAGACATGTGACTATAGTAATTGCAAACTTATCCCAGCTGCCTTCCTCAAATCAGCAGAGGCTTGGTTGTTTTTTGTGTATCTTAAATATATGTAAATTTATCAAAGTGTCAGTAAACTGAGATTTCTTTAAAGTAGGTTTTTCCTTAATCAGATGCTAACCACAGAACGAGGTTGGGGAGGAAGGGAAGGGCAGTTTGGTTTTTGTGACAGTTGCAGCCTCAGGCCTCTGTGTACACATTCTCCCTCATTTACAGATGAGTGTTTCAGCCTCTCTGCTTTTCTTTTCTCCTTTGTTATAAAAGTGTTGAGGTTCCAAATACATTATTTAAGATTAGTATGAAAATTTAATCTGAAGGAGGTTCTGGTTTTGCTAGCCTAGAGTTTGCTATTTCTTGGAAGATTTTTATACTGTTGTCATCTCCTTACTTCCCTTCTTCCCTCCTTTTATTATTATTTTTTTCTCACTCATCATCTTTCGCCAGCTCCAGTTATTGTAGATAGGCTTCTATGACAAGAAGGTGCTTTTGGAAAGAGTTCTGAAAACGGTCAGAATAATTTTACAAGGGGGCAATCCCTGGGGGATTTCCTGTTTGTCTGTTCCTATTCACACATGAACAGAGCAGTAGAAATCATTGGGAATTCTTCTATTCCTATAGTGCAGCTCTCCCTTTGTAGATCTGGCTGTGGGTACATTCATCTTATCCATACCACTAAAACATACAGTGAGTGTCAGCACCAGAAGCGAGCCCCCATTTGGAGCCAGTTAAATATACGTTGCTGATACAAAGTACCTTATTCTGGTAGTCAAGCAGAATAATTGTCTACATAGTACTTGGCTCATCTGATTTTATACAACATATAATCAAGATCTTATGGCTCCAGCAATTTAACTGAATGGAAACTCTGTAAGAGGTGCTAACTATGCTTTGAAGTTGCAACATGCTGACCATTCAAGAACCCGTAGAGTTTGCCATGTAATAACATTGAACATTCACAGGAGAAGCATATTTGGAGAAGTGTATTTTCCCAGAAGTACAGGTTTTGAAATCCCCAATTTACAACATGAGCTAGGTTGTCTTTCACCTCTGGATACCTTTGTCTCAATCAATTGACACAATGAAAGTAAAAATCAGACTACAACTACCTATATGAGGAATTTCACCATTTTAAAATGAAGGGATGAAAGTCTTCTGTCATCTACCTGACCCATCACCTCCTGAAATAACAGCTCTGCTCTGGAAAATTCTCCTCTGGTTTGTCATCTTTTGCAAATCAGCGATGATGCTGACTCTGCAGCGTTTTGCTTTTACCAGGGTAAATCTGGAGCATCATCACTAACACCACCACAGAATCCAGGCCCTGGAACCTACAATGAGATTTTTCATCTTCCTACACAATCATTAAAAGACTTCCTAAAAATAATATTTTTATAACTTTACCCACTGAACTGGGTAAAAAATAGTGATAAAATTAGACCAGAGTATTACAGAACAATCTGACAAGAACTGTTCTGAGACTTTTAGCTGGTGTGCACTGACTGCACTGGTATTATTAATTTCTGATCAGCTAGCAAAAGTACCTCACCCAAGTACACCTAAGCAAGTCACTTTCATTTAATTTGCCTTCTGAAGGACATGACAGCATCTGTACATTTTGAGATGTAATTGCTGTTATCCTTCAGAGTTTTTTGAAACAAACACAATCATCCTCCTGAATTACTGACTTTCTATGACAATTTTTTGAGGTTGCATTGTTCTAAACTAATATCTTTCAGACAGATCCTGAATAATGTAAGAGGATAAACCCCACATGAAAAAATCAAGAATTCAGAAATGAAATTTAAGCTGTCAAACTTTAACTTAGTTGATCTTTATTCCCTTAATATTCTTCAAACAAAATACATTTCATTCCAGTTCATAAAGAACATTACCTTAGAGGCCATAATATCTCTGAATTTTGTTCTAAGTCGATTTTTAAGTTGAAGCATTAGACATTAAAAAAATCCCCATTCTAAGTAGCTATTATGAACTGGATATACGAACTGCTGCCAAATGTGTTCTACGTTTTTTTTTTTTTTAATGTTGTGCAGAAGAAAACATTTTCTGATGCAGTTGTCAAGCTAGTTGTACACGGGTAAACCAGCTCTTCTCTGCAGGATTTAGAATGGAAAGACAAATTTCATGGAGGAGATCTTATCGCTACTCTGCTTTAGAAAAGTACCCAAACACATCCTTCAACCATGTATTAAGTGCAACAACAGTTCCTCTGGAAATATTTTTGAGTGTCACTTGCTTGCATATTAAAGAGTCTCACCATTCTCAGTAATATGACAGAGTGTTTCAAGTTCTTAAGTATTTCTTAGGGAAGCTTGAGAAGTATTATGCTTGCTGTAGAAGTGTTAGAGTAATGGCTAGAAGACCGAACTAATGGCCCTACACACATCGCTAAGGTGATGCCTGAAGTACCCTGCTGAATTCTGCCTTCTCTTCTGGATGTCAGCACACCTCCTTTTTGTATCTGTGAACAAACTTTGGGCTTTCATGGCTGTTTAAATAGCAAGGATCACAGAGGAGAGAACATTAAAAATACTTATCCCCCAATTTATTATTAACTCTTCGATGCTCGGCCAGAGCTGACAGCTAATGACTTCTAATTCCTTGGTGGTTGTTCTTAAAGTGTCCCAGCCACACGGCTGGCTTAGCGGCACTGGCTGAGCTCAGATCAGTGGGAATGCCAGACCTCTCACACTGGTGTCTTTCATTAACTTTAATTCCAGTTCCTAAAAGGCTTAGGGGACAGTGCTTGAACTAAAACCACCTCAGAGTACGTGGCTCCCTCCTTACACTTCTGTTGAGCCTGCCACAGAAGGGTGGTTGTGAGGATAAGCGTGCTGAAGAGAGCAACGTGCTGAGGTATCTCCATGAAAACATTGACACTGGCACATCCCATGCAAGGAATCATTTGGTTTACTTATTTCTATTGTATTTCTGTGAGATGTGACCCTGGTGAGCTAAGAGTAGAAAGTGCTTCTACTGGCCTGTACCTGTAGGTCGCAGATGAGACTGGAATTACTCAGATTCAGTTGAGATTTAGATTGTGACCAGAGGCTATATGAGAGCTAAGACTTCAGATTCAGTGTTAGTACAACCTTCCTGAGGTATGTTCACTGAGATAATCCCACTTCCTACCTACCCCAACTCCACTTTACGTGTGCATTTGCTTTGTTTGGAAAATAGAATGCCTTTTGAAGCAAAATATTTAGCAGGCAGTTTTAGCAACATACAGTGTGTACTGTAAGTGTGCATCCATTACAGCTGCACCAAGTCAATGAAATGTAACAGAAGCTCCCCTGGAAATATTCCTTTCTCTGTATGTCAATAATCTGCATACTAAAGAGTCCCAAAGCACTCACTAGAATGATAGACTGGGCGTTAAGTGGTGTCTAAGTAGCCCTTAAGACAATACACAGAAGAAGCTCTAGAAACATTGTACTATACTATAAGAAAAAGCTCAGGAAGCAAGGATGCATCTCTTGTGGACTTTTAAGTCTGTTATCTAAATAATTAAAAAAATCAGGTTTGATGCAATTTAGTTGAAGCTCGTATTAATGCAGATTTAACTGGCCACACGGCAAACACAGCTTCTTGTAAACTAATTCCCTTAATTGTTTGGAAAAGGATTTTTTAATTATTAAGCTAATGCAGTTTAATTTCTGCAGGAAATGGAGCTGAATCCATCAGCGTGGATAAAACCTGGGGTCTCAAAATTTAGAGAGGAAAGTGAATAGAGACTTTGCTGGTTTCTAAGTGCAGTTTTACTGCCCAGTGAAAAAGACTCTGCTCACTTCACAGACTACCCTGGTGTTTATTCAGAATCATACTTGTGGGTACAGTCAAAGCTCTTCTTGCAGGACATGAATATAGCATGATGCATGTAGTGTGAGAACACCCAAGTATAAGAAATTAGGACCACTGGATCAGAGCGCTCCTGTTTCTAAACAGGAATTCCAAGATGGGCAGAGCCCAGCATCAGTACAGCTGCTATAGCTGTTGGTCTATTAAAAAACATCTGTGTCACTGAAATGAGCATCTAGGAAGGGCATTAACTGGCATTCTTACCTTTGGAGTCTATACTGAGATTCTTAACAGAAGTATTTGATTCTTAGAAGGATAAACGTCTGGACTATGATTTCAAGAAGAAGAATAACCCATCCATCCCTTGCACACTTCCACCAGCAGAAACTCTCTTTCTTTTAGGGACACTCGGGATCATCTGCTCATGAACAGCTAACTTTGCTGTCCTCATAAGTTACCATAAAGGGTGACTGCTGGGCAAACACCATTTGCAAAGGACACATGCTAATTCCGTGGAAAAAATTAGTTTTTTATGGGTTTTACAATGTGAACTTTAAGAGCAAAAGATGTTTACTCTTCAGAAAGGAGCAGACTAGAACCATCATTAGTTGCTCTTTTCTGGTTTATCAGACCTTTCAGCTATTCTAAACTGCATGCCTGTAAGGATTAATTAATACAAGGTGGAATTTCTCAGCCTGTATGGTCAGAAGGTATACCTTCACTTGGTTTCCCCTTCCAGTGCAAGAGTATGCACTTTCGATTCTTAGGCCATTAGAGATCTGTACACAGCATCCTACCTGCAATGGATTTGGTGAAGTAAGAGGAGACGGAAGGCCATGCCCTGGTGACTGGCTGGGTTTCTGAGGGGAGCTGGAGGACTGTGAGGCCTGAGGCAGTTGGCTCTGGCTCTGGGGCTGTGTTTGGTTCTGCTGCGCTGGCGCTGATGGCTGTGGCTGAGGCTGCTGGGGTGGCTGTGGAGTCTGTGCCTGCTGACCTTGCTGCTGCTGGCTTTGCTGCTGCTGTTGCTGCTGCTGCCCTTGATGCTGGAGCTGCTGAAGATGCTGAAGCTGTTGAAGCTGGGAGTTCAGGGATGAGGTAGCTGTGAATTGAAGAGAAGGAAGGGAGTTATGTAGGTTTCAGTAATATGGTGTTAAAGATATTCTGGATTAGATTCTGGTTCTGTAACATTGTGGGGCACACTGCCTATGGAGGTCAGTTGGCTTCCGACTTCAGGTTGTGGAGGGAAACACGTTCCCATCAATAATAGCCTGTGGTTCTGCCAGTGCGGTTCTGCGATAAGAGCTGGACTTCACTGGAGGCAAGGAAAGCAAAACTTCGGAAGGGCTACAGCTCTGCCTGTAGGACAGGCATCAGAGCTGACGACCAGTTTAGCAGCTTTTGCTCAGACAAGCTTCTCAGTGAAGCCGACAAGAATTTTGCCTGCCTAGAGAAGAGGCAAACAGGACACAGCACAGAAAGAACTCACAACGTGAGCTGGTGCTGTTATAAAAAGGAGAAGAAAACCATAGTTGTAAAATAAAGGATGCTCTGAAAAGAGCTTTGTCATGTCTTCATACAGCAGGTGTCAGGAAATAAAACATTCAGCTGTGAAATCTTTTGTGTAATGTATATGTAGCAAAAATACCCAGTAAATTGTCTCTGAAATTAGAACTGCTCCTTATTATTCACATCTAAAAGCTATGAAGTTCCTCTTGTGAAATAGGGTAGATATTCTGTGCACTTGCACTGCTCACTTACTCTTGGTAGTAAAGGTCTGTTGTGTTTTTCTAGCATGTGCTCTAAATGTAAGACTTGGAAACTGATGGCTCACATCAACCTGCTGGCACAGAGGAGCAAACTGTATCTCCCAGAGACCCTTTCAAATTGACTAGGGCAATCATTAAATTCATGAAGGCAAGAAGTGTGCCACAGGGATGTCACTAAGGAAGAACAGCTTTAAGCAGCAGCCAGAACATCACACAAGCTTGATGCTGGGGTTATGCCCTGAATAAGTCACCTGGATCTCTGGCCTTACTCACTTTAATCAACACCTTAGGGGTTGTGTGAGATGGCTGTAAGATCCCAAGAGGAACAGCTTACAAGGTCATTGCACTATTTTGCATTCTGCATTCTAATTTCCATCAGCAGAAGCCAAAGCAAACTGGAAATAAATCAAATTTATTATTTCTAAAATGGTATTCAGATTTCATGGCCAGAAACTCTGTTCACCAAATTATTTGTGGATTGACAGATAAAGCCAAGTCATCGCCACTTTCTTTTCATGCCGACATTTCAGCTTTCCAGATGTCTGTGCCCCGGGGATGAACCTGAGGTCTTGGTACAACTTAGGAAATCAATGAGCCATAAACTGGAATAAGTAAAAGAAAAAAGGAAAGAAAATGGAGAAAGATGAGGCAGAATGGTTAAGCCAGAAAAGGCTGTATGAAGGAACAGTAAAAGGCTTTGTAGGAAAAGCTGTTGGTCATCCATTCCTATTCTCATAGCTGCTCTACATTTTCTTTCAACAGAGGTGGGAATCAAACTACAAGTATGCCTCTACAAGAATTATAGTCAAGCGTATGTGACTTCAACAAAGAACCTGAACAATGCAGAGAAGGAGAACTGGTAACACTAACATATTTCCTTCAGGAAAGTTACTGATGGAAGTTCTGTGTTTCAACATGAAACAGAGTGACCACCAGATTGAAAATACGTGTGGTATCTCACGCAAAAGAAATCAGCCTGTGGAAGTAAGGACACGCTCCCATCAATTCCATGATCAGAACTTGCACCTAAATGCCCCAAAGCCAAGAGGGTAGTGAGCTGAAATATAATCTAAGGCATACAAGAACAAAGAATGGAGAAGGTGTGTACACAAGAGGGCAACTGCAGAGGCAAACATTAACCACAGTGTGAAGCACCTCAGACTGCAAGGAATGCTATTCCCCAATTCTAGCTGTAGGTATGTACACAGAGGCAGAAAGACCCTTTCAGTTTCCATGAGGAAATATCTAATCTAGACCAACTCTTTATCTTGTGCAGGCCATTTCCTCACCTGTGATAGCTTAGAAGTCTGGACAAACCATCAATAACCAGAACCAAGACTACAAACACAACATACCCTTACTGCTTCCACAGACTCCAGTACAGAAATGAACGCAATGACGCCCCACAGAAGCATAACGCGTAATACACATGGCTCATAGCGAGGAGTGAGCGGTCATTTTATATCCTATGTGCACAACTGGACGGGATAAGACAAAACTTTCTCTACAGCAAACTAGATACAGTGGGATTTTTTTGTGCTGCAATGGTTCCCAAACCCTTTTGCTCCCACAGGGCACCCTTAAAGGCCATGGCGTGGAAAAATGGGTTTCTCAGAATGCCATATGGTCTATGTGTTTGGTCATGTAGTAGAGGACAGGCAAAAGCATTTGAGGTGGAGGGCAAGCCATCTACTGAAATATTTTTGGAGCACAGAACATGTTTGAGGTACGCCTCTCAGATAGAACTTGGAAAATACGGCCGGTAATTAAAAGAATTCTGGAAGTATCAATCTGAGATAACATAAGGTAATACAGGACAGAGGGATCACTGTGATTCCCATAACAAAAGTGCAAAACCAGGGCAGTGCTACATTTTTGTCAATGATCTAATGATTGAATTTATAGTATGCAAAAAATATCTGTCAGTATAATACTAAAGATAAAAGAATCACTGCCTGAACCTCTTAAAATGGTAACATACAAGACATGAGGAGAATGGTAAAGAAGCCCAAAGTGTAAAATAAATGAAGTTTCTTGACAAACTAAAACAAATGAAGGGGTGGTTACATTACATTGCAAAAAGTATGTTATTTTGTGTGTTCGCATGTAACTCAGAGCAACTAATTATTACTATTAGTGTTCACCACAGAGCATAGAATTTTCTTTCAGGATGCTTTAATTGAAATGTGGTCAACAGTGATATAAGTAGCCTGGCAACATTACAGAGTCTAAGGCACAGATATGGATATACAGAAATAGTACTGATCTGTTTGTTTACCATTGGACAAAAATCCACACTTCCTGAAATGTGGTTTTACTAAATGTATGAATCTGCTTAAGAAAGAAAGATTATATTTTTGCTTGTGTTAAGATTTACTTGCTAGAACAGTCATCCTTATTGTTTAGGCTTCAGTTTCATTAAAGTCATATGTTTGATCAGTTGTTGAATTACACTTTTAAAAATTAATTCTTCATTAAACTTCCATTCTCCATAAGAACGATACTCTTTTTAATGGACATTTTGATTTGTACATTCTTTCTTCTACCTATATATAAAACAAGGGACAGAATCCAGAGGGAAGAAAAAGGGGGAAAAAAGGCCTCAATAGATTTTTTTTTCCACCTAAAATTTTTCAGGTTCAGGTCCTACTAAGCTGCTAATGTAACCCACGCCAAATGGCCACCATCAGCATACTTCTGCGCACTGACAATGTCAGCAGGTGCAGTCACTCAGGCAACATGATTTGTCTGATGAATGAAGAGGGTCTGAAGTTGACTTGGCAAACATAAAGTTTGTAAGTTCTGTGGTCATGCCCATGACTCTCAAATGATGGATTGATACGCAGAAAAGTTTTTCAGTCAGCACCGCTCAACACTTGAATGTTGGCTGGTGCAGGAATATCAATATCTCTACCATTCACTTTTGTACTGCAAGTGCACTCATTCTTCCTGGGGTGGAAAGTGGTCCATTGGGGAAAATTTTGTTGATGGAGACAAGTGACTTCATGGAAAAGCTTCCAAGTTCATTACCAGCAACTGCACAAAATTCTAACAACTTCTCGTCTTTTCATGTAATTCCTTTAAAATTCCTTCCTCTACAAAGCCTACTAACATGCTGAGCTATAAATTACACTGAAGTGGCTTAGTGAGGAATGATTGCTTAACATGCTGTTGCTAAACAAACAGGTAGGGAATTGCAAGAAAGGCTGTTAGATCAGACAAGGCTTTTCCAAAGCCACACAGTAGGTGTACTGCAAAGGTGGATTTAGGGCTCCAGATCACGCCTGCAGTCCGGTGCTGGTGCTGCCTGATTGCACTGCCTCTCACAATGTGTGTACTACCCACAGCAGGGGTTGTGTCATATTATTGTTTGTAATCAAATCCAATCCCACTCTCTGAGCTTGCTTGCATACCTCATCCATTATAAATCGTATACCTGTCTAGCATTTGTCACTTCTGCAGAGCTTGGAGCCTGACGGAATTTCAGGTGGTACAACAGTGCTATGTCTGCATATATAAAAGACAGCACGCACTGCCTACCTCACAGGAATCTTTTTATGACCTGCTGGCTAAGAGCTGGGTAAAACTTTGACATACTTAAGTGAGAAGTGCCTACTTTCTTTCAGAATTGCATTCTGATGCAACCATGCCGAAAGCAGCTGTCTGATCTATGTTGGGGAGAATGAGTGAACAATTTTCTTAGTAGGAAAACTGAAAAGGCTCTGTCGTCAAATCCCAATCCTGGCTGTATTCACTGAAAATAGTATCAACTGTCTGCTGCCTGTGGCTAACACACTATTGCATAAGTAGTGTGGCCAGCAGGACTAGGGGAGTGATTGTCCCCTGTACTCAGCACTGGTNGGTGCTGGCCTCTTCTCTAAAGAAACAAGTGATAGGACAAGAGGAAATGGCCTCAAGTTGCACCGGGGGAGGTTTGGGCTAGATATTAGAAAAATTTATTCACTGAATGAGTGCTCAGGCTTTGGAACAGGCTGCCCAGGGAAGTGGTGGAGTCACCATCCCTGGAGGGGTTCAAGAAACATGTAGATGTGGTGCTTAGGGACATGGTTTAGTGAGTTAGGTGGTGTTGGGCTGGACTTGATGATCCTTGAGGTCTTTTCCAACCTTAATGATTCTATAAGTATGGGAAGGGCTCTGCTTCTATTTTAAATAAAAATATACATTTGAAAGTTTAATCACGTTTCTCCAAAAAGTGAGGAACATACATAAGCCCACAAACGTTTACAGAATGAAAACAACGTAAAAATCATAACTCTTTTTCACCTCACATTCACAACATAAACTCAGATTCTTAAGACCTCTACCGTGCTTGGAAGAAGATCAAATTAATGTTCAGGGATTCAATTCGTATCTAGAATCTGCTCTTGTGGATAAGCTTCACATAATGTCTGATTTATTTTATTAATGTTTTGTGCATGTTTGTTTCCATGTGAAGGGGAAAAAAGGGTAGGAGGAATAAGACAATTTTAGCCTACAAACTATTGTGCCGCTCTACCCCCAAGCCTCGTATTTACATAATTGCAGAGATGTTCTTCCGTGTCTTGATACAATGTACAATGGACTACAAAGGAGAAAATCATACATTAAACCTTTTCCTATTTGACTGAGCACAGAACTTGGCTCTTGCCATTTCAAGGGCCTAATGCCTTTTTCCACTTCCCCAGTAATGGAGAAAGGATTTGCATTGCCTTAAATTGAAAAGTGTAACTAACTTAAGCATCTGGGCTTGTGTTTGAACCGACATGGCCTGCTTTTTTTTTTCCACCCTGTTGTTTCTCTTCTAATGAGGTATATGCCTTTCTTTTCTTTGAAACAGATTTCTAAAGATTGAATGCACACGCTGAACAGTCTAATGCAAGCCTGTGTTTACACTCTCTCCCTCCTGGGTAATGAGGGGTAGGTTAGCTGAATACTCAACGTGCTTTTGCATACGCCTGAATTTTCTTTTTAAGAGCAAAATGCGAGTTGTTTTAAATATGTTAGCATCCTCTGTGAAAAANAAAAAAAAAAAAAAAAAAGAAAAGGAAGGGTTGGACTTGTGGCCAAAGAGATCAGTAACGGGATACAGAGCATATTATTTCTAAATCACTGGTTCAAATCCAGTCTAGGTCAATACAGGAAACAGAAGTCACTGCACTTTAAGAGTGCTTTTGAGTGTTTTCTACCTTATAGGAGATGTATTAGATGTATAGAAGGTATATTCACATGCAGATACCCACAGAGAGCCTGCACAGTCTGCCACAGAGTCATGTAATAAATTGATGGTCTCTGAATACCAATTAGAAAGATCATAAGGACTGTGGCCTTGGATGGCATCAATTGACATCTTTATTTGCACTTTCAGCAGAGAGGCTAAGGATAGAAAGAGTAAGGAGACCAAGTCATCTTCTCCTTCCTAAAGGTGATCCCTCAAGGTTACAGCTGCAGAACGCAGATGGGGTTATGGGGATAAGCCTGCATTGCCAATGCTCCTCTGTACCAACTCTGTAGATAAACAGAAGGCTTAACTTTCTGCTGCTGTCATATCCAGCCTCATCCCTGAGCACTAAATTAACTTTAAAGAATATAGGCCATAAAAAGGAAGTATTAAGGAGAAAACTATCATAATTTATATGGTGCCTGTGGTGTCGCCACATTTTGATGAATACTAGAACTTCCCTGAAAAATGATCCACTGCATTAAATAAATCTGACTTCTTTTTTTTTCTTATCAAACATTAAAACTTACATTAATCTACTAAAATATTTAGAAATAAAAAAAAAAAAGAAAAGTTGTTTTTCTAGGTAGAGAGCCTAAGTATCAGGGCAAGTATATTTGGAATAATTCCCATTTTGAGATAATCTAGGGGCTATTTTCCTCTAGTTTATGACAACACTCTGTGAGTAAAGTTCCCTGAGTGTATTGTAAAAATTGCATTAACCTATTTAAAATGCCCAAAGGCAAGAACAAGCTGGAGAAATTAGACTTTAATAAGCCATTTGCTTCCTTAGCTCAAATGGGACCTTAGGCCTCATATTGTACAGATGGCTGAAACATTAACTGGAGTCAGGGTATCATCAAGACACAGGGGATCAATCGGGGAATCATCTTGGGACTCTTATGCAAAGACAGGCAATTAAAAACCCACCATAACATAGTCTGAGGGCAGTGTAAGTGTTTGAATGCCAAAGGCTGGGTGTCAAGCAAGAAATATATAGATCTGGTAAACTGCTAATTTTACCAGCCTGATTTTTCTTTTTTTCTTTTGTGAAAACATGACTCTCTCAGAGATCAGCACACAGGAGTCTTAACATCAAGTTCTTCAGCCAGATAAAAACAGTTTTCTAGTTATAGAGAGCAGGACTGGTCCCAGATTTTTTAAGAACAGAATAGTGCTGGAATGGAAAATCAAATTGAGTGGCATGGTATTCCTACAGAGTGGATTTCCAGACCATATTGAGCCCACAAGAATATTCCTATGGACTAGAATTTAAGATAACCTCCCATTTCTTGGGAAAAAAACTACAGGACTCCTTTGAAAGAAACTAATTGATGGAGAAAAAAATGATCATCTAAAGGCCAGCAGAACCCAATATAAGGTTTCACAGCTGAAGGGATGTGACAGGGAACAGATGAATGACACAAAGAAATTAAGTTTGAAACAACAGCCTGCTGACTCAGAGAACAATGACCATGACTCACAATGGACATCAGACAAAGGCTGGGCACTCTGCATGCACAGCCTTCAATAACAGAAGCTGCAGGTTATAATTTTCCCTCCTTGTCTCTTTTAAATACTCTAATATTGATGGGAACCATAATTTCCGTGGCACTTATGCAGACTATGTGTTTGACGTGCCTCGAAGTAACAATACTTGTAAAAAAGGCAGCACAATGACATACATCCCCAGGAGCTTTGGAAGAGGTTGAGCAGAATCCTGTCCGGCAGTTCAGAGAGCCAGGGGTCCCTGGTCCACTGGGTGGCCTGTCATTTCTGCTGGCAAGGGGGCTATACAAGGCTTTCAGACAAAGTCTTGTCAAGAGTAACTGGTTGAACTGCCTGGTGGCTTCAAAGGGCAATTTTGCATTCTTACAGATAACAGATCTGCAGATGTGTTTTCTATAATTGTTTATGGCAAATGGCTCTTCTGACAAAGCAATATTTATCCAGGTATGGGTTCAGCAACGGTTCTTTGAAGATCAGGAATTATTAGAAGTCTCTTCAAAGAGTCTTTGAAGTGAGTCATATTTCCTTAACTAAAAGTGAAGTTACTGTGAGTGAAATGTACTGGGGTTTTTTGTGCATGTGTGTTTGGGATTTTTTTAAAACAATACAACTGAATAGTGAATCAAAGTGCTTGTGTTTCAAAAGGCCGGCCTTGATGCTGAGCTTGCGGAAGTGTCCTGAGAATGACAAAGGACAATGTCACTTTCCCTCAGCCTCAGCTGAGGAAAGTAGCAGAGGGAACTGTGCCCACCAGGTGACTTGGTATGACTAGTTGCTTTCATCTCTCAGTCTCTGATTATATCTGTGCTTCTATCATTTTCCTCTTCCAGTCTGTTCTGAAAGATGGTAGACCTGAGACAACTCTGTTTTCTATTAAGAATTCCAAGATTCAAGCAGCTGCAAATTTGGCTCCCAGGGTGCAAATTCCAGCTGGGGAAGTTAGCTGAACAGCAGTGAGAACTGGCCATGGAATGACTCAGGAAACAGCAATGCATATGCTATAAGAAGAAAGGAAAAAAATGCAGCCCAGCCCAGTCGTTTCCTTTACAACCAATAAAACTACAACAGCAAGTATGAGAACTAGGTGCAAAAGTGGCAGTTCTACCTTGCTGCCAGGCTGTGCACACAAGTGCTCTGCTGGAGCAATGGCTTAGGCTTCAGCCTTGTCAACAATGGTCCCCGTTATCCCCAATATAGCAATGAACTTCTGTTTTCAACAAGCCATGAATAATTAAAAATTGTAGCAACAGGGTGAAAAAGCTGGGGAAGAGAACAAAACAGAACATGTGGCCTGATCCTGCAAGGGCTGGAATGCTCTCTGTCCCCATGCAGCTCCCAGGGACTGCAGGCCATTCCTCACCAGCTGGGACACGTACACAGTGCTATGTTCATGGCACTCTTCATCCGTCACTGAAGAGTAAAAATGGACTAAAAAACTTTCTCTAAGTGACACAAGATATTGCTTAATGGCTGTGGTACAGGAGCGATCTCAAGTGTGGGTCACTGGGTTGGTGAGGAGGTACTGTGCTCGGTGCTGTAACCTGAATACACGAGCAGAAGATGGAGGTGTTCCTTCTTTAGATAAGGGATCAATGCAGAGAGACTACGCAACTCCCTCCACATGAGAAATTGTAGAAGAGCTGGGAAGTGAACTCTAATTTGGTAATTTGTCACACCACGAGCCATTGAATGTATGTACCACTAGCAAGGGACGTTATGTTTGTCTGCTGTTTACACACAGTAGCTCTGTTTTGCTGTCTTTAAGAATGTTCCCTGATTTTTATCATTTGCTAAGATATTAAGATAAGAATGGCTGTATTTAGTTGTGTACATTTCAAAGCATACCACAGTATTAGTCGCTGTTTTATTTTTGTAGGATTTAAGCTAAGTACAGCTCTGTTTAAGGCAATCTGCCTATATCCCTCATTCTAGTTTGTTTATTTTACTTGCAGAGAGATTAAAAACAAAGTTAAACAGCAGGTGAGCAGCAGCTCTGAACCCTGCAGCTGGTCATCTGCTGTGGGTGGACTGACTTCCCATTTTTAATTTGCAGGAAAATGAGGGAGGCTGAATATCAGATTTGTCTCCTGTCCTCATAGCTCATCAGCCAAACATTGCTGCTTCAGGTGCTAATCCTGGCTTGGCTGTGCTCGGCGTCTATCGCCTTCTCACAGCTACCATGAATTAGCTGCTCTTTGAGTGTTCATGTGCTTCCACCTACCTAAATTTTTTGCTTGCTGTTGAAATAAACAACCTGGTTATTCACACAGATAAACTGCTCATAAGTGGAAAATTCGGGTGGGACACTTAAGGAGGAAATTTTATAGGTGCTCCGCATTCACAGGCTGTAAAGTCAGACACATTTCTGTGATGGGATGAAACTCCATCCACAGCTGAACAGAAGGGCTGGGGAGCTGCGTTGCTCTGCCAGTCAATCCATTCCATGGCTTTCAAAAGCACATCAGGAACCCCCATGCTGTTTGATATTTCATACGTTTCTGTACGCTGCAAAACAGTGACTAGCAGGCCTTTGAACAAACTGCGTCTGGAGCTTACTTTAGCTATTACGCTGCTTCTTTAAGGTTAATTATTTTTAATATGAAAGGGATACACAGCAATTAACAAAAAAACTTCCACCTAAATAATGCATTTACTTACATGGAGCAGGAGTTCGCAGTTACAGAAAGGGAACAAAACCCAAAGGATGAATTTACAATTCACCAAAAATCTACTTAAAAATCATTCACTATTTCTGTCCACATATTTAGTCAGAACAGAATGTTGTTACCCCTTTGATGCAGTAGCTAGTACCCTACTACCCTTATCAATGGAAATATTTGCTTTTCCAGACCAGATAATCGACAAAAAGCTGAATTTGGTTGCTAACCAGTAATTCTCCAAAAAGCTCACAGAAAGCTAGTCTTTGCCTTCCTTAGGGCAACATTGCCTTAGTTTTAATATTCAGGATAATGAAATATTATTTTAAATAAGGGTTGAGGCCCCACTAGCTGCATATGTTTAGCTATACCAAACCAAAGTGATGCTACAAAACATTCTGCTCACTGTTTGTCATCTCAAGGTTCTTCAGTCTTTTAAACAAATTCAACAATGTGTTCATGCATTAAAAAAAATGTTTAACAATGCACTAAGGCTGTTATAAATATTAAATACACCTGCTGTTAATGTTATCCTTTTGAGAACTATAATAGAATCCTGCAGAACTTGCTCTAAAAATATATATAGAAAATTCACAAGGGAATGTATCCTAATCGGTGTATTTTATTTATCTTATAGAAACATACTGGCGGGGATGTAACTAGGTTGTGCGAAGTTTCCATAGAACAGCTATAATTGTCTCTTAAATTTTTCTTCTGTTATATATAACTGTTTCATAAAATAATGCAAAAGGTAATTTTAACTGTAGAGAATTAAGAAAATTCTGATGATAATGAAAACAATTGGTTGTCATGTGAAATTGATTGCTAATGTATAGCCATAGATAATGATGTTTGGCTTGGGAGGGAGGGAACAGGGAGAGAATTTACTGTTCAAAAATTTCCTTGCTTGTAAAATTAGTGGATTTCTCATCCTCCTGTAGAAGCCCACTGAAAGGTGTAGGTGAAAATGCTACATAAATGTTGGGCAAAGACCGTTATTAGATTTACTGCCGCAACTCCAATGTCAATTAAATGGAGATGAGCTCGTTCCAAAATAGTGAAAAGCCTGGACCATTCAACAGTACAAAATAAAGAAACACGTCAGTGCTGATACAAGATCTAGCTTTTTGCTTAAATTGACTTCTGATTAAAAAAGTTAGAGGAAAAAATGCTTCTCAAGTGGGATCCCCGAGAACAAAAGTGGGCACAGTTAGTGCACACAGAAATCTGAAACCACTGCTTTAGATTCATTTTGCCAAGTTTTAACTAAGTAGATGCAAAAACCCGTTCCTTTCATTTTCAGTGCCAGGTATTTTGTCTTTAGTCTGTTGATTTTAACAGCTCGCTCAGAAGCTTGGAAATGAACGTTTCTTTCATCATCAATTTAAAACTTTTCCATTTGCCAACTATGGACGTTTTTGCTACTGTGTGTTTTCAGTGAAGCTGAAATTAATATGGTTCCCTTTGATTTTCCGTCCAAGTGCCAAGGAGCATGGGGCAAGCTATGCTTTCATCTCCGTCCTTGAGACAGAGCCAGGTCCAGCATCACATGCCCACAGCACCACTCCTTTCTTTCTCTCTCCCCCACAATCTTCCAAACAAGGCAATTTTTGGACTCATGTTTGTCTAAAGACCACCTGGAAAGACCAGCTCTGCAGGGGTCCTCCTGCATTCTATAGGGGAGGGCAATTCCTATGGTTGTCATCTCCAGCAGTTCAACTGCTGTTCTTCTCATACAGAGCCCTCCCTTTGAGCAGGCATGGCCCCAACGGTCTCTTTTCCCTACCAGCTGTAGACATTTACTTCTTTATAGCTTATGGAACTATGACGGCACTTCAGCAACCCTCGCATCTCAACTGGGGACTGAAGGAAATGCAAATTTGGCTAAAAGTTATTGTCAAAAACTCTTATTTATGTGACTGTGGGCAAAAACAGTTGTGTACATCCCTGCCTTTATTTTTCCAGGAATTTTTAGGGATTTTTTTTTTTGTCAATAGCTACCCAATCATTAGAGCGAATGAGAACTGCATTAGAAAAACACCTAAAAAAATAAGACCCACAAGAGAAGGCAAGTGCTCTTTAAGCAATCATCCAGTGCAACACATTTCATTAGGAGGTTTACAGCATAGGCTGCTGACCATTTCATGTATTTGGATTATGGATCACACGGATTTTCAATTCATAAAGAAACTAATGCCAGGAAAGCATCTTCTGCTTTAATGTTTTGCACTGGGAAACTAAGAGGGGAAGCCAACAACGGAAGACCTCTGATGTCTATGAATCAACACTAGTCCACGGACCAGTACAGACAAAACCAGAAGTAATTTCCAACTCTTTTTTTTTTTTAACCATAATAATTCTTAAATAGTTTAATTCTAATAACCCTTAATTATCTTGCACAGTGAAATGATGTCTGACTTCTTGCAATCATAATTCTAGAAGTATTACTCGTTTACCGGATGCTGCAACAACTTTCAGATTTGATCACAGTATATGCAGAAAATTGATAAGCTCTAGATGCCTGCATGATTCTGTCACTTCTTTCATAGTGACAGCCCCCTGCCATAAGAGCACACTAGGGAAATAGCCCTGAGAAGACCATGGGGAAAATGTGCGAGCCACCGCCTGTGCCTTGTGCCAGCATGGGTATGAATCCAGAGCACATGCTACAGAGCAGCTCTCTGCTGAGATTCAGAAGAGTGCCCTTGGCTCACGTACTGATTTGAAACTTTAGTCTCCCTGTGGAACACTTTAATCAGAAACAATTTTCATAATTTGTAAACACTGCCAAATGTTTGATTTCAGGCTGTTTAAGTGATCAAACCTTCTGATGGAAAATAAAATAAATAACAATGAAACCAACAGACAAAGAAAGTAGTCATAAATAATTAAATATGCTGTAGTGACAAATACTATTCCCACCTGGATGCTGTGCTTCCAAGATGCAAAGCACAGTTTTCCTAATTAAAAAAAAAAACAAAACAAAACCAATAAAACCTGTATGACAGAACAAGTCAGATTAGAAACAAGGAGTTAGGACGGATTGTCTTACAGATGAAGATCAATGCTTGGGAATCCAGCTCCTATTCCTGAACCCACCATTCCTGCGCCACCTTGGGCATAGCAGTTATTCTCCTTGCCTCACTTTCCTGTTCAATAAAAGAAAAGGAGGGATAATAAACTTCACTTCCCTCACCACAGGAAGCTAAATTAGTGAAGTACAGCAATGTGCGCCAAGATCCTCAAAATGAAGGGGGTCAAAGATACACAAAGTTTTATTTCCACATGGAAAAGATTTCTATAGAGCTACCTCCTACATTGTGTTAATGAGAGATAGATGGTTTGAAAGCATCCATCTATTTTCTTTTTTCCTACTTTTTGATAATGTCTGGGTAATGCTTTTATTCCCAGCAGCTCCTAAGGCTTTTTGAGCTCTCCAATAATAAGGATGTCTTTTAAGATGAACTCTCAGCTCAGGCACATTTTAGGTACTTGCCTCACACTGGGTTTAAAGGATATCTCAGAATGAAAAACAATCCCAGATTTCCTGGAAGACTGGTACTTAGAGTTCATTGCACACCACTGTGAGCACCTCTGTCATCAGAGACACACTGATGGAGCCAGTTAAACCAAACGAGCTAATGATAATAACAATAAAAAAATCCATGAGAAAATTTCACCAACTAGACATCAGAGGTAATAAAGTGATTCCTCCAGCGCAGTAAGCGAGGCCAAAGAAACAGGAGGATGAAAAAAGAAAATGAAGAAAGGAAAACAAATGCAGAGGCAATAACTACAGGATCCCGGTAGGCTTGTTACATGAATAGACTGCAGGTAACCACATCCTGCTGCTGTGATGCTTCAGAAATCCTGTCATCTTCTTAAGAGGCTGAAGACAACTGACCTCACTTCCTCCGCTAATAAGACTGCTGCTTTGTGCTCAGACTTTCGTTATGCTTATGAAATTTGAACCACTGTGTGAGCCTTCGTCCTTCCTGCACCAATGATTACTGCTCCCCAAATTACAGAAGAACAAATGGGAAATGGAAACTCCTCTCCCTCTCTTGTTCAACCCCTTGCAAAATAATTCTCATGCTCTCAGGACCATCAATGCCAAGGCTTGCTTGGTTTTGTTTCTGAATATATTAAAAGTAATAACAGTAGTAAACCAAGAAATCTGAGTAGATTTTAAGATTTTCACATATAGGTGTGACATTTATACATGCAGGAAAGACCTTAATGCATTATAAAGCCTTTGGAGGCAACAATCAGACATTTTATCCACAGAGAACACATAGCGAGGGTCAGAGAGCCAAAGAGAGAGAAGTCACAAGAGGTGTTCTGGAGGTGTTCTCCAACCACAAATCCTACACAGGCTGTATGCTCCTTACTGCAACTCAAAATAGGAGAAAACAGATACTCCTCTCAGCACTTACTTCTGAAGAGCAAAATATGCAAAGGCAGCCAAGACCAGGTCCAGCCAAGCTGGCTATGGCCACTCATGATCATGAAAATTCAAGAGAAAGGCAGGCCTGTCCGTATTTTGGATTCTTTTCCTCCCAATACAAAAAGGCACAAGATTAATCAAGGCAGAGTCATCCCTTCCCTACACAGGATGGGGCAAAAGTGTGTTCATACCATAAAAAACACAGAAGGCTTGTACATCAGCTGCTAGTTTTGAGTGTTCATGCACATAAGTGCATACCAAGGATGTACCTTTGAAATTTTACAATATGCAACTTAAAACCAGATTGATCATTATTTCCTTTGTCTATGCGAGTAGTCACTTCACAGTAATCACTGGCACTTCAAAAAAAAAAAAAAGAAAAAAAAAGGCCCTCCTTTTTCCCACACAAAACCTCTTGTCCTTAGAAGCTAAAAACCTCCTAAAGGTCACCTCTTGCAGCCAGTGAACCACTTTACAGATGCACTTGCTGACTAGCCTTATCTTTAGCATCTCCAAGCAAAAATGCTGCAAATAAAACCATGCAAATGAGCATGGCTAGCGAGGACAGTGGGACAAATTCTTCTCTGAGTTTCACAGAGCAATGAGAGCACTGGCAGTGAATTTACGCTGCCAAAACCAAGAGGAAAATGTGGCCTTTACTTTCTTAGTGGAGCTTTCTGTCTTGTGGATCCGATTTTCTCTTTGCTTCAGTTATGCCAGGAACACTGTGCTCAGTAATTACTTTCCACCCTTAATAGAGAACATGGGAGACATCTGCTGTCTAAACTTACTGTCCTTTCCAATAACAAGGGTATGCAAACTCTTAATAGTGTACACAGCAATAAAACCATAAAAAACAAACTGAAACAGAACACCATAAGAGGTTTGAAAATCCTTGTTTCTTGCTGGCTTTCTCATAGCTCCTGAGTGGGATTGTATTTTGCCTTTATTGTATTGTCACTCTTATTAAGCAAGGGCAGCTTATATTTAACAATTCCATTATTTTATTTTCTGCATTACATAATACCACATTAGGAGCCTGCTGTGTGTTTTCGGGCATACCCAATCTGTTCTGCCCTGCACAATCGGGGCATTACCTTCCAAAATGGCCCTGTCGAGCCTCGGGCACCACCAGCAGCTGCTCCACACAGGTGCCAGGGACACTCCATGGCACACTGGGCACTTTGGAGGAGGATGACAAGCTGCTGTTTATTTATGCCACTCTCCAAAGCCAAGAAGATATCACAGGAATTCATAAATTGCACATATAAGCTACTCTGCATCTGTATTTCTTTTAATCCCACCCTGACCCATTTGTCCACTTCCTCCATCCTTTTTCTCTGTCTTTCAAGACTACCTTCTGTTTTTTGTGGTCTTGCATGCCACACGCACGTTTATTCTTCTTAGGCCATGTATAAAGGAGGAGCGAGAAAGAAGAAGAAGAGAAAGAAGAAGAAGAGAAAGAAGAAGAAAAGAAGGAAGAAGAGAAATAAGAGAAAGAAGAAGAAGGAAGAAGAGAAATAAGAGAAAGAAGAGAAAGAAGAAGAGAAAGAAGAAGAAGAAGAGAAAGAAGAAGAAGAAGAAGAAGAGAAAGAAGAAGAGAAAGAAGAAGAAGAGAAAGAAGAAGAAGAGAAAGAAGAAGAAGAGAAAGAAGAAGAAGAGAAAGAAGAAGAAAAGAAGGAAGAAGAGAAATAAGAGAAAGAAGAAGAAGGAAGAAGAGAAATAAGAGAAAGAAGAGAAAGAAGAAGAGAAAGAAGAAGAAGAAGAGAAAGAAGAAGAAGAAGAGAAAGAAGAAGAGAAAGAAGAAGAAGAGAAAGAAGAAGAAGAGAAAGAAGAAGAGAAAGAAGAAGAAGAAGAGAAAGAAGAAGAGAAAGAACCAACAAAGGAAAGAAGGAAGAAAGTAATGGAGAATAGTAAAAATCCGGAGTCAAATGTGAGTGGCACAGCTATAATTCTTTATGAAGCAGCAGGTAAGATTGATCGTCAAGGGTCAAAAGGCTAGGTCAAACCCCGCTCATTCGTCAGCTGAATGTCATTTTTGTTTTCCCTGTCACCAGATAGCTTTAAAAAAAATTGCAACTCCTTCCTCATTATCTGTGACTTGGCTCCTTTCCTGCCATCCAGTATTAATGAAACTGTGCTTCAGGCCTGGCCTTCATCTTTGAGGTTCTTCTTCATGTACTTCTTCCCTTTCTTAAGTACTACAGAGCGAGGACAATTTTAAGGATCGTTTTCTTGCACAGAGAAGTTGGAAAATTGCCGCTACATTGAGAATGATTTGAAAACATATATGCAGTATAAACGACTGAATGAACAAAAATGTAATTAAATCATAGCAGGTCCAAAGCCCACACAGCGATGTAATTGAATCATGGTTAAATCTGTGTGCCCCTTATAGAATCTTTAAAAAAACAACACGATATGGTATTTTGAAATTGTTTATGAGGGAAAAAAACACCTTTTTGTTGTAATTACAAGCTGTGCACCACTGGAATAATTCTAATACTGAAATTATCCATTAGTTTACTGTGAATATGATTTATATATGCCTGATTCAGATAAAAGGATAGCCAATAATTCCCTTAAAAAAAATGGAACTTCTAAATTAATTGAATTTAAATTACACCTACATGGTGAAGTTTCAGCTGTCCTGAAATGGGATGTCATTTCCAGCCAGCAGCTGGTGATCCAAGGGTTACTTCCTCAAATAAAACCATTCTGTGTCAAAGGTAAGTTTAGGTGCAATTATCTTCTTGTGCATTTATACAAAGGCAATACTCCAGTGTTTATTAAGTGCTTTCACAAAGAGCTCAGGGTAAATTACACAAATAATTAAACCTCATCTAAAGCCTATCCATACAAGGACTGCCTCTGTGTTTAGAGGAACAGAATTAGGAATCCTTCAGCGACAGAATGAGAGGATTTACTAAATTAATTTTCATTAAACACATTGCTGCACAGGGTGATTTCAATATGTTGACTAATCGACATAATACCTCCTTTTAGCTAGAAAAAATGATCTTTTAAAATATTTATAATCACTCTTGGGCAAAAATATCCTGAAATCCTGTGCTAAATCTCTATGGAATAACTTCTCACACTAGCCTAAATTCCCTACACAAGCGAACGTGGTGAGTTCAGTGAAACTATCTGCATGAACAGCCTCTCGGACAGTAAATTCAAAATGTTTTGTGAAAACAAATCAGTTTTAACCGTGAAGAGAAGATCAAAATAAACATCAACTCATAACAAAAAGAAAAGGTTCTGATTCAAAAAAACTTGGTGACTCTCCACCTACAACTTGGAAGAGCTATTTTGAGGCAGCTGCAGGAACACAAGCTACTCTCTGTCAGCTTCCAGCCACAGGTGAGAGATAATATCCATTAAAAGTGTACAGAATTGAGTGAATCACAGAACTATCTAAAATAGAGACAAGAGGTTCACAAGTTGACAGTAATTACTTAACCCAAAACATGAGACTACCTGGCTCTTCCCATGATATTTGACAGCAATGGTAGAGTTTAGAATGGACCAATTTTGGAAACTACTGGTAATTTTTGACATGACTGGGTTTTCAGGGCATTCAAAATAAGATGTGCTTCCAAAATGACTGATTATGAGATCCGAGCTGGGTTTTGCATGGGTCCTTGATCACTGAAATATTAATAGGTGACATTTAGCTAAGAGTACAACGGAACCATGCACTGTGCTGAGAACTGCCACCATGAACACATCACACTTCCTTGAATGAACACTAATTCCTGTCACGCTGTTGCCAAAGTGACACACTTTCTCCTGACCAGCTACAGCCTTCTCTACTACCCACAACTCTTAGGCATTACCCAGCTTGGTGTTTTGGTCACATCTAGTACAGAGATTAGCTGAGGAGGCAGTGAGCCATTCTCTGTCGCTCAGGTGGGAGCTGGGAGCATGGAGAAGGTTAATAAGTTGACAGTAATTACTTAACCCAAAAAGTGAGACTACCTGGCTCTTCCCTTGATATTTGACAGATGTGGAGGGATGTAACAGATATTTGTGGATGTAACACAGGCAGCTGCTTTCTTCATTAGTCTGGAAGGGATGCAGGTTGTCATGCACTATTTCCAGGTGCAGTGAAACCAAAAGTTTTGGCTCTGTAAGTGCCATTCAGCAGTGCTTCCCTCGATTAGCTGAGGAACATTTATTAATTATGTGGAACACAATAAAGCAAAATATTCAGTGAAGGAGACAAGATGGTACATGAGCCCTAATATCTGCTGAAGGTAATTTAGTTCACTCATAATATACTTTCTTCTTACTCTGAACTGGTCCCTTTGTTCCCCTCTTTCTCAAAAAATTACCTTTCTCATTTCCTTTTTGTTTATGTTTTTTTCCCTATGTTTCCTTTCATTGCGTGACTCCTAGGGGTTCCCTGTATGGATTCTCTGTAGAGCATCAGACAGAATCTTTACGGCTCTCACTGCATGAAACTGAACCATGCAAGTGAAAAGCAGTTGAATTCCTCTCAATTTTGTCAACAGCAGTTTGAACGCTGCCCACTGAGATGAATTTTTGAAAAATTTCTATGCTATTTTCCATGCTATTGAGGGCTTTAGTTTTACAGGGAGACAAAGAGCTAAATTTTACTTTCATCTGCCCAAGGAGTCTTCTTATTTTTTGGCCTTTCAATTGTTGTATAATTAATACAGAAGAAGAAAATGGTATATTTCAACAGGCAGCACTTTGTTCTCATAATTGCTTTAATCAGACACTGGTTACATTCCTACTGCAGACTGACCCTACCTGCCTGGTTCTTCCATGTTATTTTTGACACTGATGTTCATATAACTTAAAACCATTGCTAAGCAGGCTTTTCCTCACAGAATGTTTCTCTCTCACCTTCCCTTTCTTTCTTTTGGTGTTTTCCACAGTGTTATGTTCAGATAACAGCCTTGTTATTGCGACATGCACAACAATTCTCTGATTGACTTTATTCTTCTCCTTAGTTGTGTGTCACTTCTATGTGTTTTGCAGATCCACATAATACAAAACAGCATCCCTCTTCCCCGTCATCAGAGTCATATGCCGAGCCTGTTTTCCTGAGTGCTGGAGTACCTTTTCACCCCATCTGCTCATGGCATCCCATCTCATCTCTACCTTCCCTTCCCAGCTCATATCTGATGTGGCTTTCTGCTTTCAGAATTTTTTTGGGGGGGGTAGAACCTTAATGCACTGACATTTCTATTCCTCATTCTGTATTCAGTTCTTTAAGGTTTACCTTTTCTTAGTGAAATTTATGTAAACTTGTCATTTTTACAGCTCTCTACAGTCATTCCTTGGACCTGACACTATCTTTAGGTCTTCTGTCTGACCCCCCATGATGAACCCCAGGTTTACAGTGAAACAGCACAAAATGTCTTATATGTTCTGATCACACTGATTTATCTCTTTCAATGCCTCACTTCCTTCTGTGGTAGTGCTTTAGGAGTCCTCAACATAGTCCTAAAATTCTACATCACGAATTCTACAAATGAATCCAGAACTGGATTCTTCTAAAAAATCAAGGAACCAACATGCATGGGCTTTACAAGACAGGAGGGCAGGCTCTAGAAAGCTATAGTGAGAGCCATTAAAACAAACCTGTGGCATGAGCAGGAAGCAATACAGAGCTATTTGTTTAACATCAAAAGAGGCCAGAAGTATGCAAACCCAACAAAATGAGCTTTGATAGCAATACGGTCCCTGAAAACAAGTTTACCAGCCTCCCTCTAAGCTTGGCTTTGGTGCAAGCTCTGCGGATGCAACCAACAGCTGGAGAGCTCAGAGCTGTTCCCTCAGCCTCACGGCAAAAAACAGCATACAAAAATTAACAGATCAAAAAGGCAAGCAGGGGTTCTTCCTACTTCAACTTACTGCTGCTCCTAAGATTCTTCTGTCAGAAAGAGACTTCTGCCTATGTGTGAGAGAAAAAGGCAGCTCTTTCTTGCAGCTGCAGGATGTGTGGAAGCGAACAATAGGGCAGAGGACTATAGATATTGCTTCATCGTATCCTAACATCATTTTATGGCGTTGAATTGAAAGATCTCTAAATAGTCAAACTGTGAGCCCGATGATGCAATTATCATTTGAGCATAATTCCTATTCACTGAAGGAAATTTGCCTGAGTAAGAACTGTAAGAACTTATAAGCCTCCCTTGTTACAAGATGATTCTTTATGCCTCACATGTATCATGAGTAGCTGGGGCAGACAACTACATAAAAAATCCTTTAGAGAAAGATCATGGAAAGAAATAATTTCTTAGAACTGGGGTGTAAGGCTTTATAAGAACTTTAATGCAGAAAGCTGTGAATTGTATGAATGTGTCGCTTTCATTTTAACCTTAAATGGAGATTTAATATGACTACTTTCATTTGTCACAAATGCACATAAGCA